>JAQJVL010005760.1:0-33041 GCA_035578905.1 Stictocephala bisonia | reverse complement strand
CTTCATACTACAAAAGACTTGGGGTACTTTCATACTCCATACAGTGTAATTTCCCTGTATGTAGGGGAGTCAGTGATGATATTTTATGGTCTGTTTGGAGTTTACATTAAAAACCTAGATCTGGTTATCAGTATCAAGTCATGCTAATCTCATCGTAACAATACCTTTTACCTTTTACCTTCTTCTTCACCACCACTCTCCTGAAGACAGGGGGCACGTCATATTTCTTCTTCGGGCTAGCCCTAGAAAGGTTTGGGAGTCAAGGAATGACTTGACTAGGATTATTAATTGTTAGTTTATTTGTTAATAATTATTGTAGAAGTCTTGTTTTGTGTAGCATGGATTTTGGATTAAATAATTTGTTAGTGATTTTTTGAATTTAGTTTTGTTATTTGTTAGTGATTTAATGTGTTGGGGTAGGTTGTTAAAAAATTTTGTGCCAATGTATTGGGGATGGTCTTGGGTCTTTTTTAGTCTTTTAAGGGGTAGATCTAGATCTTCTTTCCTCCTTGTGTTGTGGCAGTGGACAGATGACCTTGTTTTGTTCTTTTCGTCAGTAGAATATAGTATGGTCTCATAAATGTACATGGATATTACGGTGAGTATTCCTTCTTCTTTGAAATAGTTTCTGCAGGGTGTTTTTAATGGTAGATCGTTAATTATTTTAATTGCTTTTTTTTGTAGTATTAAGATGGATTCTAGATAAATTTGTGGAGCACTTCCCCAGGCTATTATGCCAAATCTAATATGAGATGCCATTAGGGAGTGGTAAGCGATGAGCGCTGGTTTTTTCCCTGCAATGGCTTTGATCCGTTTAATGGCGTACAGAGCCGATGATAGTTTTTTGGTTAGGGTTTCGGTGTGCTTGCTCCATGTGAGTGTATAGTATAATGGTGGATATTAATAATGGTGGAAAAAGCATAATTTCCCAAACGCCATTTTGTTTTACTAAATTGTTGATATTAAAATCATAATAAGCGCCTTAAAAAAACCCTGGTTACTAATTTTCATTAAAATATGTAATGTATTTTTTCGATTTATTCCAATTATTTACTGCTTTTGTTTACTATTTAATTGAACCATTTCCGAATTTTACAATTAGTATATTTCTGGTGTTGATTTCTTTCTTTTGAAGTGGAAGGTTTTCAAATCGATTTATCTACTTTGTAATTAATCTGGACTTTTCCACGATTTATTACCTGGTTTCATGTACTAATATTTCTATTCTATGGACTTGTCTTCTCTATTCTATTATCATAGACCTTCTATTATATTTCTAGGTATAATAGAAGGTCTATGCTTCTATTATAGCTAGAGGTATAATAAAAGGTCTATGCTATTATGTCCTCGCTGTAACTACGCAAGATTCACGTATCTAGGGAATTTCTTAGTAATCTAGGGAAATTTAGATTATTCATCTAGGGAAATAACACCAAGTTAGGTTGGCAACGTTACTTATTTCATAATTTGTTGAGTGTTGACCGCAAGTCTTGTTGGTATGTTAGAGGTTATGTTATAAGTAAAAATTTTAATGTTTTTAGAACTTGAACTGAATCACAGGGACTGCAAGTATTTGAATTTATTGACATAGTATTTCTGAAATGTCATATGAGTCTTGATTTTTATTTTGTGGTTGAAGTTGAGGGCGGTTTAGGTTAAGTTAGTGTTCATCAATCCTTTGGCTGCCATGGTAAACATTTTTATTTCTCAAAACTGCTGGGCTAAAATTCTTGATTTTGCATCCATTTATATAAAACTTAGTAGGCTATTTTATGTAATTTTTAATATTCTGGAATTAATGTTGTTCTATTTACTAGTAAATCAAATTGGCTCTATGTGCCAGAAAAGACATATTATTTATAACTCCATTAAAACATTTTTGTTAGGAAATACAGAAAAAATATTTTCATTAATTTTTTATTTTGACACAAAAAAATACCTTTATAGAAAATATGGTATAGGCTATATGCAGTTTCTTGCCACCAAACAAATTTGGAATATTTTGCTTGAAATGGGTCTAGAATTGGCTGTATTTTCACGAGATAAGCTTTTTATTCTGCGGAAATAACGTATTTTACCGAAAAATTCGAAAAAAACCAATGTCACAACTTTTAATATATATGTCATATTTCCGTTAATTTAAATGGTATTTTAATTATCTTTTTTTATTTTTATGTTTTTTGTGCTGAATACAAATTTGAAAACTACTTTGGTCTATTACACTTATTTATCGAGATATCACGGAAAAATTACTATCACAGCGAATCGCGATTAGTGGCCATCATGCGATCATTATATACAACAACTATTAATCACTAAAACCAAATTCACCTATATTCCCGCTGGAGTGATGGCCAGTATTCTGTCACGGAGGCCAGAAACTCGAATTTAAAGCAAATTACGAATTTTTGTTGAGAAAATAGACAGTTAGGATAAGTTAGGTTATATTTGGTTGTCAGTAAAAATTGCATTTTTCGAGCTGAAAAAATAGTTTTACTACAAAACCAGTTATATATTTGTCTTCAACATAAAAAAAACATGAGAAATGAAAAAAAAGTTGTAGAAAAATAACGATTTTAAAAAAGTTGGGTTTTTTCACTATAGTTAGAAAACTAGTTTTTCGATTTTTCAGGAAAAAACGAGTTTTTTCACATATAAAATCAAATTCCTCAAGACATATAAACTTATATTTCACCACTTTTTCAAGATGAAATCGTATATTCAGAGGTGGCAAGAAAGTGGATAATTACCGAAAATATCAAAGTAATTCTCTATGTTGTTTTTTAAGAGCTATTATTTTGAAAAGTAAATCCTGAAAATGTCAATAGACCTATTATTGCATCAAAATTTACATTTAAAATTTATTACTAAATACAACAAATTGTCACTTAGTAATAATGCACTTTCCTGCCACCTCTGAAAATTTGATTTTTTGTTGAAAAATGGGTAAAATATGAGTTTATATCTCTTGCGGAGGTTGTTTTTATCCACGGAAAACTCGTTTTTTACCGAAAAAATAGATAAACTAGTTTATCTGATAGTAAACAAAAAAACTTGTATAGAAATCGTTATTTTTCAAAAACTTTTTTCCCCCAAAATGTACAGTTGGTTTTGCAGTAAAATAATTTGTTCATCCCGAAAACTGAATTTTTTACCGAACTTACCAAACTTTCCTAGATATTTATTTACTCAACAAAAATTTGTGTTAAATTCAGCCGTTACTCCGGTGGGAATATAGGTGAATTAAATTCTAGTGAATAATGATTGTTGTATATAATGATCAAGTAGTGGCCGCTAATCGCGATTGGCCACGAAAGTAGTTTTTCCATTATATCCTGGGAAATAAGTGTAATAGACCAAAATAGTTTTCAAATTTATATTCAGCCCAAAAAAACACATCAAAATAAAAAAAGATGATAAAAATACCATTTAAATTAACAGAAATATGACCAAAATACTAAAAGTTGTAACATTGGTTTTTTTCGAACTTTTCGGTAAAAAATGTAATTTTCCTGGATTAGAAAGTATATATTGTGAAAACACAGCCAATTTTATACCCATTTCAAGTAAAATTTTCCAATATTGTTTTGAGACAAAAAAACATCATAATTACCGGTGGTTTTGGTTATCTAAAGTAAATTAGGCTAACCCATTTTACGTACAATTACAGATTATATAAACATTAGGCCCTAGTTGCTATTGTGTTTATTATTTTTTATAATTATATTTTAAGAATAAATAACAAAAATATTTAGCCTACATTATTTATACAAGTGTCTTTTGCAAATTCACTGGCACAACTGGCAGATTAGGCACTCTGAGTGCACCTCAAGTCCACATCTAACACACACTGTGCATGATCTCTGTGCACTGTGCAAGTTCATCAATCACTAGGCCTAACTGGTGATATACGTTCACTCATGTCAAAGGAAACAATAAATTAAACAACTCGCCCAAATAATAACCTCACATCACACAATAAACAAACATCGTAATGTTTACTTCACATTAGTGCGCCGACGACGTCAGACACCACAGCGGTCAGCTGATGAAGTTGACATTTTTCAAACACGTATAGTATAAAAAACATATATAATTAGGTATTGTAACTAATATGAAATGAAAGTATATTATTTGTGTTATTATTAAAGCAAATTTCACAAGTATAACCCAAAAAATAATAGCGCTATGAATTAATTTTGCAACAATATATCGTTGCAAAGCAGTTTTGAGTAAAACTTTGTGCAACGAAATATTGTTGCAAAGGATTTTTGAGTAAAATTCTGTGCAACGAAATATTGTTGTGAAGCAGGTTTCGGTAAAAATTAAAACAATTATATATCATTCTAATGCAGCCAAAGAATTAATAAGGAGGTTCAAAAACTGGATGTAGGTCCATTTATTGCTTCTTGACAAGTTCAGTAATAAACGTTTGAACATATATCATAATGGCATCTTTTTACTTACATTCATAAGTGAGTAATAACAAATGTACTACATGTGTTCATAAAAGTAAATAAAATTTTAATCATCTTTTTTGATTATAATATAAAAAACTGCATAGTAACCGATATTATGTTTGCACCAACATTTAGCTGTTAACACCGGAAAGAGCCAGTTCAGATAAGTTATGGGGTTGTCCAGGATAGGCAGACCATAATTTACAGGCAAAAGTACGATCGTGATTGAAGATGATGGAAAGTGTGTGGTGCAATCAGGTTAATTGAGGGGGGTAGGTGTTGGTTGATATATAATGTGGCAATATACATATAACTTATATTATGAGTAGCTGACTAAACTATAGAAAATATTTAGTACTGTAGGCCTTTAGCATGATAATAGATTTACACACAAAAAGAAAATAACAAAAACCCATTTGAACCTGGATGTTTTAGTTTAACTTTAGTTAACCAAAGTTTTAAGATGTTTTGGTTGAACTACATCTAGATCAGTAGTCTTTTGGGTTGAAAAGAATATTCAATAATAAAGTTACATTTTTGTAATATACTGTACTTACTAAACATAATTTACTGCTCTGTATGCAACGAAACTAAAATCGGTCAACATTTATTAAATGCAATCTATGAATGAAAAATTATAAACTGCATAGTGAAAAATTCAATCAAATGAATTAATAACCTAGTGGTTTTGTAAAGAAAAATTTACAAGCTTACAAAAGGGTCTATAGCAGTCTAAGAATAGAATAGGTGTAGTCAGGTTAGTTTAACAATAACATGTAATTGTATCACGAATACAGTATATTGCAAACCTATCTTTTCCAACATAGGTTTATAGTTATGCTTTATCTAAACTCAATGAAGTTGTACGTAATAACTTAAGCCATCTTCTTAATTTAAACTTAGCAGATCAGCCTTGGGTCCTTTTCGCTAGGCTAGAGTAAAATAATTTGTCTAAAATCCTATAGTTTTAATTACGCTGCAATAATATTTTTGTTTATAGGAGGAAAATATTTGAGCTTGTTTCTTGTAACTCAATCATCAGACATCAGTTTCAAGCCAAAAAATGGAAGGGAATATAAAGGTAAGAAGTTAGTGTAACAGTTATTCTATTTTGTTAATGCTGTTGACCTAACAATGACACATAAATAATAATTTTACAATAAGATTTAATTTATAATGCTCCAAACTGTACATCAGAAAATATATTTTGTTTGTATAAAATACATATCAATATTTATTTTTAGAGCCTTTATATTGAATGAAAACTGTACTATGGCATTTTACTTAAAAAAATTACTATGAGTTATCTAATGTTTCAATATATTTTCAAAATGGTATACAAATGTGATGTATGAATCATTTAAATGTGAATTATTTACGTATTTAGATAATTTTCTACTGTAAAATTTGTGTGTAACCATTTCCTAATTTTATTTCCAAACATATGAACATTCTCTATCTTTCTTAATTCTGCAGGTATCATAATGAATAAATATGGTGCTAAATAGTTTAAAGATTTTTTATAAAATGTGCTTACCGGTCTTGGAACATAAATAGCTTCATTTTTTCTTAATTTTGATCTATAAACATTACTTCCACTGCTGCCTTTGCTTCTGATAAAAGATATTTTCAACACCTTATACACATATAAATGTCTAAGTGGAAGAATTCTGAAAGAGGAGAACAGTGGAAAGGATAGTTCACGTCTTGGTTTTTTTGCTATCAGTCTCACATACTGTTTTTGTATTGCAATGAGTGATTTTAAGTTTGAATAGTACGTTCCACCACAGCATACGTTTCCATACTCCAACCTACTGTGAACTAAAGAATGATACAAGGTTCTCAGAACACTACTATTACACATGTTTTTAAGGAAGTAAAATATTCTAATTATGTTATTTAATTTTGTCCTCAGCTCATTTAAATGTTGCTTCCAGTTAATATTACTACGGTATCCAAAGTAACCCCTAAATATTTTATAAAATTTTCTTGAAAAATTTCATTACATTTTGTTTGGCAATGATCATTTTTACAAACGCATTCAATGCACTTATAAATAATTTTGTTTTCAAATAGTGCTTCCCCTCTAAGACTAAAATTAATGAACTTTGTTTTATTTGTACTTAATATCATATTGTTTCAAATTCAAATTCAAATTCCATTTATTGTCATAAAACTACATAGCATTGACAACGTCACAATACAAGCACATAAATGCTAAGTCAAAGATTCTTAACACTACACAAGTAAATCTAATAAAATATAGCAGTGAGGATTACAATGTACTAACTTAAAATGAATTAAAAGTCAAAAATATTTGTACTAAAAAATTCGTCAAGTGAATAAAAAGGGTGCTTTAGGAGCCAGTTAAATAATTTATTACAGAAAGTTTTTTTGGGATACATATTGAATAAATGGATTAATTTGTTATAGACTCTGATTGAAATTATATTGTGGCTGTTCAATGTTTTACTCAATCTAAAAAAATTAATTTTAGCTTGATCTTTGGTCCTAGTGCTATATTGATGTGAACTTTGTTTAATAATACCAGGAGTTCTTAACACATACAAAAACAAATCGAAGATGTAAATATTAATAACAGTGAGGATATTTAATTTCAAAAATAAGGGTTTGCAGTGCTCTACAGGTCCTGCATTTGAAATAGCTCTAATAGCTTTTTTTTGCAAAAGTAAAATTTCATCTATCCTACTGCAGTTCCCATAAAAAATTAATCCATATCTAAATATAGACTGGAAATATGCAAAATAAGCTGATCTGATATAATTTTGGTGTACAGAATGAGACAATCGTTTTAATAAATAAATTACCCTAGATAATTTAATACTAATATAATCAATGTGTGATCCCCAGGAAAGTGTTTTATCTACAAACATTCCTAAAAATTTTACATGGTCATCAGGATTATTTTTCAAGAAGCGTTCATCAACAGGTCTTAGAGAAAAAGTAACTTTTTTAGTTTTTTCTTCATTTAAGAGAAATCCATTTGATTTAAACCAGTCAGATGCATTTTTAAGAGTATTTTCACAGAGAGATTTTAGTTGTTCAAGATTAGAATTAGAATTAAAAAATGTTGAATCATCCGCATAAAGAAAAGTTTTAGTCCTCACAAAGCTTGGGAGGTCATTAATACTAATTACAAATAATAGTGGTCCCAGGACCGATCCCTGGGGGACACCTTGTGTGACTTGTATTTCCTGGGACCACTCACCGTCCACAAAAACTTTTTGCTTACGATTACAAAAATAGGAACTAAAAAATTTAAGTTGCCTGCCTGAGATACCGTAATGGTTTAATTTCATTAATAATTCAGAATGATTTACACAATCAAACGCTTTGCTCAGGTCACAGAATGTGGCCTGAGCAAATGTTTTATTTTCAAAAGCTGATAACACTTCACGAACCAGCATATCTACAGCGTCAGTTGTAGATTTCCCCTTCCTAAATCCGAATTGTGAGTTACTTAAAAATTGATTTTTTTCTAAATAGGCACTTAATTGTTCATGGATTATAATTTCAAATAATTTTGAAAAAGTTGGAACAATAGAAATTGGGCGATAGCTCTGCGGCTTGTCTTTTGGGCCTTTTTTAAGAATTGGGCATATTCGTGATATTTTCAACTCATCAGGAAAAACTCCCTCCATGAGACAGAGATTAAAGCAGTAGGATAGAGGAATGGCAATATGTGCTATAATTTTTTTTAACAAGTTATTGGACATTAGATAAACGTCACAACTGTCGGAATTTTTGAGTCTACCTGTAGTAGTTACTATATCCTCCGGACTTACTAGTCTCCATGCAAAAGTTTGAGAATTGACTGCAGAAAATTGAATTAGCTCCTCTGAACTATATTTAGGACTACTTACTTTAGTTTTAATGTCATTAACAGATTCAATAAAAAAATTATTAAACATATCGGGTGAGATTCCAGGGTTTGATTTATTTAATGAATTTTGTTTACTTGCATCCTTTATCACTTTCCAAGCGGTTTTACATTTATTACTACTGCTCTCTATTAAATTGGTATTATATAGTATTTTTGCATCTTTAATTGCTTTTCTGTATTGTTTTTTCAGGTCTAAAAATTTTTGCTTAGTTTCTAATGAGTCTTTACCATTTCTTTTAATAATAGTATCTAAAAATATTATTTTTTTTTTCATATTGGCCAGATCATTGGAGTACCAATCATGTTTTAATTTAGGGCAGTTGTATGTTTTGACTCTTTTAAGTTTTGAATAGAAATTTATATTGTCTACCAATTTTTGAAAGAAAATTTGAAAAGTATTAGTAGCAGTGTAATTTTTTAGATTTAATAGGTTATCCCATTGATAACATCTAAGTTTTTCTGTCAAGCAAATTACTGAGGATTTTGGTAGGATCATCCTGAAGTAACTGCTTGAGTCAAGATTGTATGGACTATTGTTTTCAGATTGTGTTTTTTTCAGATGACATTTGATGAATGGAGCATTTATAATTAGACCATTGTGGTCAGAGAATGGAAAATTGAAAATGTCACACTCAATTGCAACATTTCTTTGGGAATTGACTAAAACATTATCTAGACAGTTAGCACCTCTAGTTGGTTTACTATTTAAATAATAAAAATTATACTGTCGCAAGATATTGATAAATTGTTTTGATAAATTATTTTGTTTTGTCACATCAAAGTTCAAGTTGAAATCACCTCCTATAACAGAGGTGTACTTTGGCCAACTAGACAAGTACAATAACAATTTATCAAATGCGTCTAAAAAAATATGCGGATCACCAGATGGTGAATGGTAAATTGAAACAATTATTATTTTTAGCCTATCAATAAAAACTGCAGTAGCTTCGAAATTCATTTCCGAGCAAAGGTGCTTAATATTGCATTCTCTGGTTTTTATGTCATTACGGGTAAAAGTTAAAGAACCACCCCGAATGTGATTAGCTCGACAGAAAGCACTGGCAAAGGAGTATCCATCAGGTGCTGCTAAGTTAGTTTCATCTTCTTTAAGCCAATGTTCTGTCAAACATATTGCAAAAACATTTTTGTTAATTAAGAAACTTTCTAGAACAGAAACTTTTTTATCCAAGCCCTGAATATTAAGGAATAACATCCTGGAATCTAACCCATTATTGTGGCAAACATTTTTAACATCGCTAAACATGTGGTTTAACAGAATCTGGACAAGCTGAAGATAGATTTAGATTGTTTAAAACAAGAGAACTCAAACATGGATTTTGAGACACCTGATCACACTGGTTGACACTGGTCACATGAGGTTGAGAAGCCATTTCCTGGAGCTGATTTGTGTTGTAAGATATTTCAGGTTGAGATATGCCAGGTTGAGGTAGAGGTGGAGACAGGTCTTCCATTGAAGTGTGCTGACTATCAACTTGATTAGATTTGTTGGGATGAATATTGTTAGTTTGCACTGTGATAGAATTGAAGCACTGACGCAGACGGTTTACAAAGTCATGATGAGAAGATCCACCTTGTAGAACTCTGGTAGTGTGTTCTTTATATGAAATAATCTGGATTTTGGCCTGTGTTCTCTGCTGGAAGTGGATTAAATTCGTAGCAAAATGTTTAAGAGGAATATTGTCCCTCACACATCCCAATGGTGAGCAAATCAGGAAATTCAGACCTCTGTGTTGGAAATCCTTTGTTAGATTTTCAAATGCCAAATCGTAGTCCTCAAGAGTAGGTTTTGAATTGAATTTTGATTTTGTCACCAACCCATATACTGATAACTGATTGAATTGTTGATGTGTTAAGTGACTGTCAATAAAATTTGTTGCCGAAGGACTGCCAAAATGCTTTTTGAATACTCTTGCCACACCTGCACTCATATGCCTGTCACTGTCAATATCTGCTGAGATACAGTGGGCTAATGCAGTGTTTCCTTCATATGTAAGGTTGTCTATAACTGTATCCATGTTGGCCTCGATGACACTGATAGGTCCTACTTCACTTTGAGGTTGCCTAGCTTTATGATCTTTGGCAGTAATAAGGTCAGAGTGAAAATATTTCAGTATTTTTAAGATTTCTTCGGCAATTTTCCTTTTTCCTTTTTTATTAAAGTGCATGCCATGGTTTGTGTAAAGATGGCGAGGCAAGAGATGGAGTTCTAGTAACCTGGTGTTTGTGCCTATGCTTGCGGTTTTCCTTATTAGTTTATCATTAAAGGCATTTATTTTATCATCTAGTTCAGGTTTGTCATGCCGCATTGGTAGTGTAGCAACTATTAGATTAGTGTTTTTTGTAGAATCGAACAGAGTATCAAAGTCATTTAACATACCGCTTATTCCAGAGCACTCAATATTATTGGTCCCTCCCAGAGCAAGGACAAAATCATTTTTGGTGAGTCCGGCTGCAAGGTTCTCTACTTCCTGCAAAACGCCACTAATTTTCGCCCCCGATCTCACAACTGCTGCCACATTTATATTGGTCTTTTGCTGTACCATATTACTTAGGTCTCGCCCATGACTATCAGCTAATATTAGCAGCTTGGGCTGAGTAGCAGTATAGTTTGGAGCATCTGTAGCAGTTTTCTTTAGTCTGGTTTGCTGTGACTTCTTTTTTAATTTTGTTGGCTTTACACTAGGCAAGGAAACAACTGTGGAAGAGTCCCCGTTTTTGGTGAACCACCATTGAATTGCCTGAAGATCAAGATTCATGTTATGTTCTATTTCCGTTAATGAATTTCCATGATAGCATAATGCAGTATCATCCGCGAACGATGTTATCTTTCCGTACAGCCTCGCGTTACATAAATCATTGATATAGACTAGAAATAAGACTGCACCGAGCACAGATCCCTGTGGTACACCATACTTCATTTCAACTGAATCACTCAATACCCCATTAATTTTTACACACTGCCTTCTGCCCCTCAAGTAACTATCAAACCATCTCAAGACTACTCCTCTCACTCCAGCATTATGTAATTTTTCTAATAAAATGTCATGGTCAACCGTATCAAAAGCCTTTGTTATGTCCAAAAAAAGTCCACTTACTTTATATCCATCATTAATTCCATTAGTTACTTTACTATTAAATTCAACAAGAGCCTGTTCTGTGTTTAGTCCTATTCTGAAACCATATTGAATTTTGCTAAAAAAACCTTTATTTTCAAAAAAAATTAATAATTTTTGTTTCATTACCTTTTCAAAAATCTTTGAGAATGATGATAACAGACTAATTGGCCTATAATTATTGCATTCCATTGTTGACCCCTTTTTATGAATCGGAACAAAAACAGCAAACTTCATTTTTTCTGGGAATATACCTGATTCGAAACTTTTATTAATAATATGAAGTAAAACATTACTAATTTTATTATATATTTGTTTTATTATCTTGGAACTTATACCATCAATACCAGATGATGTTTTATTTTTTAATGATTCTACAGCTTTAGATAAATCATCAAGAGTAGCTGGTCTCAAAAATTTATTTATATCACTAATAAGTTTCATAGCTATTATGTTAGGGCCGGAGAAGGGCTGGCTAGTTGTCTTCTGTGGTTGCCGTCCCTATAGTTGATAACAAGCTGTTCAGGGCTCTGGCGCTATTTCACCTGGTCCCCATCACAAAGCAGCAGCTGGAGGACTGTGTCAGCGAGCTAAGAGGAGGCTCTGCCCCAGGGATCAATAGAATAACCGCAGATATAGTTCAAGATAATTTAGAATATCTAAGGCACCCTCTATTAGATGTAGTGAACTCCAGTCTAGAACAAGTTACCTTTCCAGCAGGTAAATAACTAAAACAATTTAAATCTAAATTGTAATACTCTTGATAAAGAATTCCTCTACTAGCACAAATCCAGACATGTTTTGGGTTGTGATTTCTATAATTATTTAGTTGATCTAATCTTAATATCTACATACTTTGAGGCCCAAACAAATGGGACTGCATCAGCAAATACATAGGATTATGTTCCTTATGAATACATAGACAATAACATGAAGACATGTTAGCCTGTGTAGCTGTGTAGGTCAATGAATCAATTACATCTAATATTAAAAAACAATGTTAATTTGTTAAAGTATGTTAATTTATCTTTGTTGCACCTTTAGTATAAACTTTTTATTTTGTTGTTATCTATTTAGTAAACTTTACCAAAGGGTAAAAACAAAGCATAATTCTTGTTTCAGTCATGATTACTCTAATTTTCTAATGTTTTTTTAACATAGAGTATAAATAATTAAAAAAATTAGTAAAGCTATGAAAATGAGTTTTGTTTTTAATGTGTTTTATTATTTACTTAGCTACCTGCAGAGTATGATGGCAAACACATTATCAAGGTGGTTGTTAAACGCCTGGAAGATGATTGGGGTGAAGTTCCGGAATATATGTCAACTATTAAACCAGAGGTGAGTTCATACAAGCAACTAATATATCAAACTACCGTACTACAGACATATATATTTGTGCGTGTGTGTGTTTCTTATTGTATGTATAGGTCAATGCAATATCATGTCAAATAATTATTGGTAAAACACTTAATAATCATTTGACAAGTACATTAAGACAAGCAGTACAGTATTATTGTTACACAGCATTTGTAAACCATTGTCAAATCATTGATTAAAAATGATTCACCACCATGCTGACCTAGGTACAAAATGTTATGCATGCTAGACAGACTGTTAGGGTACTAACAGTTCTTATAATAGTGATAGAATAGAGGGATGGATCAGGCAGGGACTGGAGAGGGCGACACCACAGAAGGCTGTGGCACTCAGACATCAAACTAGCTTATACCGATGGGAGTTCAATTCAATATTTCAATATAATATTCATAAGTATAATCGCGACAAAATTTGTTGTTCTTTCAAGTAATATTTAATACAACAAATTTATATCAATCGGTAAGAATTATACATGTTAATTTTTTATCAAGCATTTTAATTTATTGATTATTCGTTATTTCGGTGTGCCTTTGAAATTGTAAAGAGTGTGGGTGCACACCTCATAGCTCTGTCCACCATCTAAAGGTACTTATTACTTAGGGAATTTGCACATATTTTGTTTTGGAGAGATCTCTCTAGGTCTTTCTAGATGTATCGGCCTCGATTTTAGCATGTTTCATAATTTTTAAACAACTTTAAAATAGATATGTGCTGTTCATTACTTTTATAGCACTGTTAGCACACACATTCTAGACACAACTTTAAAATAAGCAAGGCTGGTCACTTTTATACAGACCCTGGGGTGGATAACTAATATGAGCTCTGAGATAGAACTTTTTACTGGCCTCCTGTTTCTAGGCTGTATGGGGACTTTCTAAAAACTTAGTTGAAATAAATAATAAAGTATTTTTGAATTATTTTAAGATAATTTAAAGATGTACATCCTATACTGTCCTAGATTTTAACTTTTAGGATTACCTTTTATACCTTTACAGATATTGTGAGCTTAATTCTATGTTGGTGCACTACCTAAATTGAACCAAAATAACTGACCTGATGATGAACATTTAGTCTCTGTTTTTGTAATATAATTGTTAGTAGATCAACAATATTAAAAAGAGGAAACTCATGAAAAGTAAGATAAACACTCTAGTTTAGAATGTACATTTATTTAGCAGCTTTCTAAATATTCTTAAATTTTTTTGTTGTCAATGAAATTGATCAGCAATTTATTGATGTAAGATTTATGTTTATTTAGATACCTCCTAATCGTGATGACAAAAAAATTTTAAAAGTTTTTGGTAAACGCTTGGAAGAGGATTGGAGTGACCTTTCTCATTGTGCATCAACAATAAAAGAAGAGGCGAGTTTTTATGAGATTTTTTTACTGTAGACTTCTCCTAGTTCAGCCAACTTAATACTAGATCTTTGCCTATACTGTTTTGAATATGCACAGTTCTCACTTTCCCCAAAACCAAACTATGTGAAATATGATTTACATATTCAATTGGAGGCATTAATACACATATTATTTTGAATTTGAATATACCTTCAGATTTTTTTAATGTCTGCCCAAAAGCCAAAAAGATCTTGACTCTCGTACCGGCATATGCGGTTTACCCCCCTTAATATGTAGTGTTACTGTTAATCATTTATTATAGTGAGAGTTTTTACACTACGCAAATAATTCTAACGCCACAAGACGCTACATGAGTGCAGATTGCAGTGGTATACAACACACTGTTGAAGGAGTAACATATGATTGAATAGGAAGACATCAAGATACAACCCCTCATTCGCTTTTTGTAAACAGAGAATCAGTGTTTTTCCGCATTCTGCAGTATAATAATTATTATATTATATTATTATAAGTATTTATATTATCAAAATACGTGTTATATGGTGTTAATATGTTACATATTAAAAATAAAAAATATGTATAAAAATATGTATATAACAATCTCAACAAATTAACTTATACCAGACCTACCTGCCCACCCATACAAGTACAGAGGTAATGAAATACACCTACAGAGGCAGTGAGCCACCCACCCACCCATACACGTAAAGAGGTAATGACTAGTTAGTGATTAGCACATAGTGATGAGTTATTTATAATGAAACGTAAGTGTAGGCTAATAAAATAATTCAATTCAAGGGTTACGTTACGTTTTTGTTTATAACTATTCATTGTAAGTTCACACCTATGGACACCAAGATAAACATACAACAAATTTATTTTGTAGAGCATGTTTTTATTTAAGTTTTAGTGTATTTTACAACTCTGTAGTGTTTATACACCATTTCTTGTAATTTTTTTATTACAACTGTTTCTATAATAACAAATTTTCATTGTTGTGTAGTGTATGCAGTTTTTGGAGTACAGTATGTTTATTTATGTAGGTATCATCCATTATATGTAAATTGCCTAAAACTACATAAAATTTAGAATTGGCTATCTTCAATATTTTGTTTTATTATTACATCATTATTTGTAGGCTATCCCCCACTCATTTTGATTGTTTAAAGTATTTTTTTTCTCTATTCAAGTTACCGGGAAATAAGTATAGAATTGTTTTGATACATTTTATGTATATTATATAATAGCATAGTCTTTTGTGATCACAATTATACCAAACATTAGTAGGTTTACACTATAATTATTATTTTTTTGTTTTTAATTTAAGAAAGTAGTCTGAAAATCTACTGAAAATTGTCTGCCGGTTTGGAAAAAAATAACTGCCGGCTCGAGGGTTAAAAACTTTTTAAAATGTAATACACGCTTAAGGTTGTATGGTATGAAGTGCAACTTTTATGTGGATTTAGAAAAGTAACAAGTACATATGGGTCACGTGATATGATCCTCATCTGATACTTAATTAGTTAAAATGCAGGTCTATATACATTCAAGGCCAACCCTCATTTCTTTATTGTTTCATTCCTTGTAAGTAAGAAGTTATTTTTCTCATACAACTTTTAACAAAAGCTTAAAGTTGTTTTAACGCCTTTTTCACTTGATTATTAAACTTTTTCACTACCAGAAATTTTCATAACAAAATCTAACACCAGAAACAACTTAAATTGACTACTAATGGAACAAGAAACAAACTTGCCACTATGAAGCAAAATAAAGCCGACATCAGTTAGCTGAGCTACATTTAAAATGTTTTACTGTGTAAGAAGAGGTTGTTTAGTTTAGTGTATTACACATTTATTTGTCAAAATCATCCTTGTGAGTGACTGGCTTATTCTTTTCTGTTCATCAGATTTGTCACAATTACCATTATTGTCTTTAGTTAATTTTGCAGTCCTTTATAACCCGAGAGACTGCTCTTAGAGAAACTCCGGTTGCAGCATCTGTCCTCTCATGTGTTTTACCAAAGGTTTGGAAACACTTATCTGCTTCTGATTTCATAAATCTGTAACATTTTCTTATTATTCCCATTATGACTATGAAGCTTCCCTACTCCATATTTAAACTCAGAACTTTTCATAACAAAATCTAACACTAGAAACAACTTTATTGACTACTAATGGAACAAGAAACAAACGTGCGACTATGAAGCAAAATAAAGGCGACACCAGTTAGCTGAGTTTAATGAAAAGAAGAGTCAGCGCATATCAGCCTGAAAGTCAGAGGCTTTTAAAGTTTCACTTACATTCTTCACTTCTAACCTTGCCTAATGCATTAGGGCAAAGGTAAATCCCTCACTCTTGCAGTTAAGTGTACCTTCAGATTTGAATTTGTGTTTTCTAATAACCATACTACATGGCCAAATATTTTGGGATAAGTTTTCATGCTTCAAAACATATTTGACTGGGACATCACGTTAAAGGTTTACTACAAATGGGTCCTATCCTACCTTTAGCATTGTAAGGTCAGGATATTTTGACCCCACTGGTTTTCAAAATGGCTGAATAGTTTGGAAATGAACCCTTAAGTGTTTTAATGATACTTGAGTTGAGGGCTAATCAGATTATAAGCTTGTTGAATGTAAGCATTACCTACATCTCAATTAAGCGAAAAACCTAATATTAAGAATTTAATATTTACGAAACGTTTTTAATATTAACCTGTTGACGAGTACGGTTATTTTGTGGAATGGAGTACTGTCGTCATTTGACGTCCTGGCTTGCCCACGTTTAAAATACGTACTGTCGTCAATTGATGTCTTTGTCATTTTTATAAATAATTTCATATCTGAACAGCTGCTGTGTATATTATAATAATTTAATAAGTAAACACTTATAATTTAGGAACAGCAAATGCCAATACAATGGTATACGGTGATCATGTGGTCAAATGAAATACTAATATTGCGATCGAAATCAGCTGATATCACAGCTAGTGGCACGCGCATCAATCACATCTGTTGGCGGGTAAAGCGACTACAGCTGTTGTTTCTGATACATTTCCCGCCTTTTCCTTCACATTCGCGCGCTTTACTTTGTGTTTAGCCAATGTACTCTAGTTGTTGTTCTAAAGTTGTGTTTGTATATTCAGTTAGAATACAGATTGTTGTGGTTTGTTTTTACGTGTAATTATGGATATGGATCCCAATCTTCTATTACGAAGTGAATGTATAAGACGTGCAGTAAACGTTGCTAGTGATGAAGAAGATGAACAGTGTAGTTTTGAAGATATATGTGAGGGTGAAGTGTTAGGGTCAGAAGAGGAGGATATCGAGGATGATGACGATGAACTGTCAGGTGTTGGTAACGTAGACTTTGATTTGATGAACAGTCATGATCTAGATAACAACTTAGATGAGTCTGTAGGTAGTAATAATATTATTTAAATAATGTTTCTAATTTAATCTGGTAGTGCGTTTCGGTTATGGGCAGTGACTCATGAGAGACACATTATGCGACTCGTGACCTTTTGTTGGTGTGTCAATCACTATGAGACTGGTTTTTGTCTAGCAGTGTACATTTCCACTGCACTCCCAACGCCACAAGCGCATATACACGCAGCAACTGTCGAGCCGAGTGGTTGTCATTTTCCGCCACCTCATCTCTTTGAAACTGTGTATTTAGTTGTTTTTATTTACTTTAGTTTAATATATGTTAGTAATTTATAAGTTTTAAGTTTCAATATGAATAATACGGCCGATTTTGATTTGTGAAAAGTACTAAACTAAATGCATCATATTCAAGTGCTATATGTTTTTACTATTTTTTGATTATATCTGTTATGTGCAGGCTCTGTCTATCAGTTTATGTACAAGTAAATATACTAAATAATACATATTTTATTAATAGTAATAATACTTTGTATTGATTCATACTGTATAAGTGATCTATGCCTGAGATGTACTTTCAAGTAAAAGTTTGCTTATTTACATGAAATTATTCTAATGGCCTTCTTTTGCATCACAAGAATTTCCTGAATTCAGCTAAAATTGCCCCTAAATCTTAAACCATACATGAGCACCGACTGGAAAAAGGCAAAATATGCAGTCCTAATATAATCTGGCTGCACACAATCAGTGAGGCGTCTAAGTAAAAACAATACACGGGAAAGCTTAGCAGAAATAAAGTCAATATGGGAGCTCCAATTAAGATTACTGTCCAAGTGAACACCTAGAAATTTTACAGTACTATCAAACTCTGAATCTGAAACTACATTATTTTTAGTGGATATAAGGCTAAAAATAATCTGTTGTGTCTTATTTTCATAGAGCAAAAAACCATTTGATTTAAACCAATGGGATGCCTGCTGTGTGTTTCCTTCGAGATATTAATAAGTTCATCCAGGTTTGTATTTATACTAATAAAATTAGTATCGTCTGCATAAAATACAGTCTCAGTTGTCTCAACTGCACAAGGTAGGTCATTGATTGAGACTAAAAATAAAAGAGGGCCCAAAACAGAGATTTTGAAAAATTTGTATTATTTTATAAGATTGGTCTGGACCTTTTCCAATAATCCTTAAATTTTTCCCTGATCCTTTTATTTTCTAACACCTGCTGCGAAGGAGCTAATACCATGATGGAGTTTCATAAGCTAACAAACAGAAGACAGCTCCACACCAATTTGAGAATTTCTATCAAAGAAAGTTTAACTCAAAATTAGCTTCTAGTCACAATAGAACAATCACCATGCTGAATGCTATTATGTAGATGCTTAGGAGTATAAATGTAGAACTATAAAAAGTGAATTTTCATTTATTGATTTAATATTTATGTTTACTTAGGGACCTCCTGATGATGATGACAAAAACATTTTAAAGGTGGCTTTTAAACACTTGGAAGAGGACTGTGGTGACTTTTCTGAGCATGCGTCATCTATAAAGGGAGAGGTGAATTGTGTATTACATATTAACCCTTATCACGCTGTAAGCGCATATATGCACATATATTGACTTTGCTTTAAACGCTGTAAGCGCATATACACATAATAATTACAAAAATAATATTTTTTAAATAATGTTTCTATTTTAATCTGGTAGTGCGTTTCGGTTATGGGCAGTGACTCATGAGAGACACATTATGCGACTCGTGACCTTTTGTTGGTCTGTCAATCACTATGAGACTGGTTTTTGTCTAGCAGTGTACATTTCCACTGCACTCCCAACGCTACAAGCGCATATACACGCAGCAACTGTCGAGCCGAGTGGTTTTCATTTTCCGCCGCCTCATCTTTTTGAAACTGTGTATTTAGTTGTTTTTATTTACTTTAGTTTAATATATGTTAGTAATTTATAAGTTTTAAGTTTCAATATGAATAATACGGCCGATTTTGATTTGTGAAAAGTACTAAACTAAATGCATCGTATTCAAGTGCTATATGTTTTTACTATTTTTTGATTATATCTGTTATGTGCAGGCTCTGTCTATCAGTTTATGTACAAGTAAATATACTAAATAATACATATTTTATTAATAGTAATAATACTTTGTATTGATTCATACTGTATAAGTGATCTTTGCCTGAGGTGTACTTTCAAGTAAAAGTTAAGCTTATTTACATGAAATTATTGTGGTGGCCTTCTTTTGCATCACAAGAATTTCCTGAATTCAGCTAAAATTGCCCCTAAATCTTAAACTATACATGAGCACCGACTGGAAAAAGGCAAAATATGCAGTCCTAATATAATCTGGCTGCACACAATCAGTGAGGCGTCTAAGTAAAAACAATACACGGGAAAGCTTAGCAGAAATAAAGTCAATATGGGAGCTCCAATTAAGATTACTGTCCAAGTGAACACCTAGAAATTTTACAGTACTATCAAACTCTGAATCTGAAACTACATTATTTTTAGTGGATATAAGGCTAAAAATAATCTGTTGTGTCTTATTTTTATAGAGCAAAAAACCATTTGATTTAAACCAATGGGATGCCTGCTGTGTGTTTCCTTCGAGATATTAATAAGTTCATCCAGGTTTGTATTTATACTAATAAAATTAGTATCGTCTGCATAAAATACAGTCTCAGTTGTCTCAACTGCACAAGGTAGGTCATTGATTGAGACTAAAAATAAAAGAGGGCCCAAAACAGAGATTTTGAAAAATTTGTATTATTTTATAAGATTGGTCTGGACCTTTTCCAATAATCCTTAAATTTTTCCCTGATCCTTTTATTTTCTAACACCTGCTGCGAAGGAGCTAATACCATGATGGAGTTTCATAAGCTAACAAACAGAAGACAGCTCCACACCAATTTGAGAATTTCTATCAAAGAAATTTTAACTCAAAATTAGCTTCTAGTCACAATAGAACAATCACCATGCTGAATGCTATTATGTAGATGCTTAGGAGTATAAATGTAGAACTATAAAAAGTGAATTTTAATTTATTGATTTAATATTTATGTTTACTTAGGGACCACCAGATGATGATGACAAAAACATTTTAAAGGTGGCTGTTAAACACTTGGAAGAGGACTGTGGTGACTTTTCTGAGCATGCGTCATCTATGAAGGGAGAGGTGAGTTGTTTCATTACATATTAACCCTTATCACGCTGTAAGCGCATATATTGACTTTGCTCTAAACGCCGTAAGCGCATATATGCGTAATAATGTTTCTAATTTAATCTGGTAGTGCATTTGGGTTATGGGCGGTGACTCATGAGAGACACATTATGCGACTCACGACCGTTTGTTGGTCAGTCAATCACTATGAGACTGCTTTTTGTTTAGCAGTGTACATTTCCACTGCACTCCCATCGCCACAAGCGCATATACACGCAGCAACTGTCGAGCCGAGTGGTTTTCATTTTCCGCCGCCTCATCTCTTTGAAACTGTGTATTTAGTTGTTTTTATGATTACTTTAGTTTAATATATGTTAGTAATTTATAAGTTTTAAGTTTCAATATGAATAATACGGCCGATTTTGATTTGTGAAAAGTACTAAACTAAATGCATCGTATTCAAGTGCTATATGTTTTTACTATTTTTTGATTATATCTGTTATGTGCAGGCTCTGTCTATCAGTTTATGCCAACCCCGATGCTCGCTGCTATCGATACACCTCGGCCTTCGGCCTCAGCATGTAACTATTCAATGCAAAAAATAGGAGATTAACTATATAACGTAAAATCACAATATTAAAATTAGTTACAATATCTTACTGACACTAATTGCTTTGCCACCTATTTAGCCCATTTCAACCATGTTCATTACATTTATTTTTATTTAACAGCTGAAGATTAAACTCATAGTAAAATATTAAAAATGCATCAATAGTATTTGAGTAACTGAGTATAATGTCAAACATTCAAAATAGACATGTTTATTTATTTACAAACCAGCTGTTATTAATTTACTAAAATCAACTCAATGTTATCCTTATGGAGAAATCTTTTAAGGGTGGTTACTACCCCTTAGGAGTACTTTATCAAGATGAAAATACTTTAGTTGTCCTATTTAAGACCTAAAGACACAGTATACAAAATTTCAGCTCTCTACCTACATAGGAAGTTGGAGAATTAGTGATGAGTGAGTCAATCAGTGAGGGCTTTGCCTTTTATATATATAGATAGGGGACACGCCTGCATGCTTCGCATGCCAACCCCGATGCTCGCTGCAATCGATACACCTCGGCCTTCGGCCTCGGCATGTAACTATTCAATGCAAAAAATAGGAGATATAACGTAAAATAACAATATTAAATTTAGTTACAGTATCTCACTCACACTAATTGCTTTGCCCCCTATTTAGCCCATTTCAACCATGTTCATTACATTTATTTTTATTTAACAGCTGAAGATTAAACTCATAGTAAAATATTAAAAATGCATCAATAGTATTTGAGTAACTGAGTATAATGTCAAACATTCAAAATAGACATGTTTATTTATTTACAAACCAGCTGTTATTAATTTACTAAAATCAACTCAATGTTATCCTTATGGAGATATCTTTTAAGGGTGGTTTCTACCCCTTAGGAGTACTTTATCAAGATGAAAATACTTTAGTTGTCCTATTTAAGGTCTAAAGAAACAGTGTAAAAAATTTCAGCTCTCTACCTACATGGGAAGTTGGAGAATTAGTGATGAGTGAGTGAGTAAGTGAGGGCTTTGCCTTTTATATATATAGATTGCACCCAAGTACCAGGTGAACCAAGCTTTTGCTCAGTAAATAATTATTGTAATTTACAGTATTTATATTTTCTTTAGTCAATGTTTACCTCTATCCCTGACATTTGTTCAAACACAGCTGCCAAGAGGACACCCCTACACGCTTCGCATGCCAACCCCGATGCTCGTTGCAATTGATACACCTCGGCCTTCGGCCTCGGCATGTAACTATTCAATACAAAAAATAGGAGATTAACTATATAACATAAAATCACAATATTAAATTTAGTTACAGTATCTCACTCACACTAATTGCTTTGCCACCTATTTAGCCTATTTCAAGAGTGTTCAGTTCATTTATTTTTGTTTAACAGCTGAAGATTAAACTCATAGTAAAATATTAAATAGTATAATGTCAAACATTCAAAATAGACATGTTTATTTATTTACAAAACAGCTGTTATTAATTTACTAAAATCAACCCAATGTTATCCTTATGGACCAATCTTTTAAGGGTGCTTTATACCCCTTAGGAGTACTTTATCAAGATGAAAATACTTTAGTTGTCCTATTTAAGTTCTAAAGAAACAGTGTACAAAATTTCAGCTCTCTACCTACATGGGAAGTTGGAGAATTAGTGATGAGTGAGTGAGTGAGGGCTTTGCCTTTTATATATATAGATAATACATATTTTATTAATAGTAATAATACTTTGTATTGATTCATACTGTATAAGTGATCTTTGCCTGAGGTGTACTTTCAAGTAAAAGTTTGCTTATTTACATGAAATTATTCTGATGGCCTTCTTTTGCATCACAAGAATTTCCTGAATTCAGCTACAATTGCCCCTAAATCTTAAACCATACATGAGCACCGACTGGAAAAAGGCAAAATATGCAGTCCTAATATAATCTGGCTGCACACAATCAGTGAGGCGTCTAAGTAAAAACAATACACGGGAAAGCTTAGCAGAAATAAAGTCAATATGGGAGCTCCAATTAAGATTACTGTCCAAGTGAACACCTAGAAATTTTACAGTACTATCAAACTCTGAATCTGAAACTACATTATTTTTAGTGGATATAAGGCTAAAAATAATCTGTTGTGTCTTATTTTTATAGAGCAAAAAACCATTTGATTTAAACCAATGGGATGCCTGCTGTGTGTTTCCTTCGAGATATTAATAAGTTCTTCCAGGTTTGTATTTGTACTAATAAAATTAGTATCGTCTGCATAAAATACAGTCTCAGTTGTCTCAACTGCACAAGGTAGGTCATTGATTGAGACTAAAAATAAAAGAGGGCCCAAAACAGAGATTTTGAAAAATTTGTATTATTTTATAAGATTGGTCTGGACCTTTTCCAATAATCCTTAAATTTTTCCCTGATCCTTTTATTTTCTAACACCTGCTGCGAAGGAGCTAATACCATGATGGAGTTTCATAAGCTAACAAACAGAAGACAGCTCCACACCAATTTGAGAATTTCTATCAAAGAAATTTTAACTCAAAATTAGCTTCTAGTCACAATAGAACAATCACCATGCTGAATGCTATTATGTAGATGCTTAGGAGTATAAATGTAGAACTATAAAAAGTGAATTTTAATTTATTGATTTAATATTTATGTTTACTTAGGGACCACCAGATGATGATGACAAAAACATTTTAAAGGTGGCTGTTAAACACTTGGAAGAGGACTGTGGTGACTTTTCTGAGCATGCGTCATCTATGAAGGGAGAGGTGAGTTGTTTATTACATATTAACCCTTATCACGCTGTAAGCGCATTTTGACTTTGCTCTAAACGCCGTAAGCGCATATATGCGTAATAAAGTTTCTAATTTAAGCCGGTAGTGTGTTTGGGTTATGGGCGGTGTCTCATAAGAGACACATTATGCGACTCACGACCGTTTGTTGGTCAGTCAATCACTAGGAGACTGCTTTTTGTTTAGCAGTGTACATTTCCACTGCACTCCCAACGCCACAAGTGCATGTACACACAGCAACTGTCGAGCCGAGTGGTTGTCATTTTCCGCCGCCTCACCTCTTTGAAACTGTGTATTTAGTTGTTTTTATGATTACTTTAGTTTAATATATGTTAGTAATTTATAAGTTTTAAGTTTCAATATGAATAATACGGCCGATTTTGATTTGTGAAAAGTACTAAACTAAATGCATTGTATTCAAGTGCTATATGTTTTTACTAATTTTTGATTATATCTGTTATGTGCAGGCTCTGTCTATCAGTTTATGTACAAGTAAATATACTAAATAATACATATTTTATTAATAGTAATAATACTTTGTATTGATTCATACTGTATAAGTGATCTATGCCTGAGTGTACTTTTAAGTAAAAGTTTGCTTATTTACATGAAATTATTCTAATGGCCTTCTTTTGCATCACAAGAATTTCCTGAATTCTGCTACAATTGCCCCAAAATCTTAAACCATACCTGAGCACCGACTGGAAAAAGGCAAAATATGCAGTCCTAATATAATCTGGCTGCACACAATCAGTGAGGCGTCTAAGTAAAAACAATACACGGGAAAGCTTAGCAGAAATAAAGTCAATATGGGAGCTCCAATTAAGATTACTGTTCAAGTGAACACCTAGACATTTTACAGTGAATTTTTACTTTGAATCTGAAACACATTATTTTTAGTGGATATAAGGCTAAAAATAATCTGTTGTGTCTCATTTTCATTGAGCAAAAAGCCATTTGATTTAAACCAACGGGATGCCTGTTGTAGTGTTTCCTTCTAGATATTAATAAGTCCATCCAGGTTTGTATTTATACTAATAAAATTAGTATCGTCTGCATAAAATACAGTCTCAGTTGTCTCAACTGCACAAGGTAGGTCATTGATTGAGACTAAAAATAAAAGAGGGCCCAAAACAGAGATTTTGAAAAATTTGTATTATTTTATAAGATTGGTCTGGACCTTTTCCAATAATCCTTAAATTTTTCCCTGATCCTTTTATTTTCTAACACCTGCTGCGAAGGAGCTGATACCATGATGGAGTTTCGTAAGCTAACAAACAGAAGACAGCTCCACACCAATTTGAGAATTTCTATCAAAGAAAGTTTAACTCAAAATTAGCTTCTAGTCACAATAGAACAATCACCATGCTGAATGTTATTGTGTAGATGCTTAGGAGTATAAATGTAGAACTATAAAAACTGAATTTTCATTTATTGATTTAATATTTATGTTTACTTAGGGACCACCAGATGATGATGACAAAAACATTTTAAAGGTGGCTGTTAAACACTTGGAAGAGGACTGTGGTGACTTTTCTGAGCATGCGTCATCTATGAAGGGAGAGGTGAGTTGTTTATTACATATTAACCCTTATCACGCTGTAAGCGCATATATTGACTTTGCTCTAAACGCCGTAAGCGCATATATGCGTAATAATGTTTCTAATTTAATCTGGTAGTGCATTTGGGTTATGGGCGGTGACTCATGAGAGACACATTATGCGACTCACGACCGTTTGTTGGTCAGTCAATCACTATGAGACTGCTTTTTGTTTAGCAGTGTACATTTCCACTGCACTCCCATCGCCACAAGCGCATATACACGCAGCAACTGTCGAGCCGAGTGGTTTTCATTTTCCGCCGCCTCATCTCTTTGAAACTGTGTATTTAGTTGTTTTTATTTACTTTAGTTTAATATATGTTAGTAATTTATAAGTTTTAAGTTTCAATATGAATAATACGGCCGATTTTGATTTGTGAAAAGTACTAAACTAAATGCATCGTATTCAAGTGCTATATGTTTTTACTATTTTTTGATTATATCTGTTATGTGCAGGCTCTGTCTATCAGTTTATGTACAAGTAAATATACTAAATAATACATATTTTATTAATAGTAATAATACTTTGTATTGATTCATACTGTATAAGTGATCTATGCCTGAGGTGTACTTTCAAGTAAAAGTTTGCTTATTTACATGAAATTATTCTGATGGCCTTCTTTTGCATCACAAGAATTTCCTGAATTCAGCTACAATTGCCCCTAAATCTTAAACCATACATGAGCACCGACTGGAAAAAGGCAAAATATGCAGTCCTAATATAATCTGGCTGCACACAATCAGTGAGGCGTCTAAGTAAAAACAATACACGGGAAAGCTTAGCAGAAATAAAGTCAATATGGGAGCTCCAATTAAGATTACTGTCCAAGTGAACACCTAGAAATTTTACAGTACTATCAAACTCTGAATCTGAAACTACATTATTTTTAGTGGATATAAGGCTAAAAATAATCTGTTGTGTCTTATTTTCATAGAGCAAAAAACCATTTGATTTAAACCAATGGGATGCCTGCTGTGTGTTTCCTTCGAGATATTAATAAGTTCATCCAGGTTTGTATTTATACTAATAAAATTAGTATCGTCCGCATAAAATACAGTCTCAGTTGTCTCAACTGCACAAGGTAGGTCATTGATTGGGACTAAAAATAAAAGAGGGCCCAAAACAGAGATTTTGAAAAATTTGTATTATTTTATAAGATTGGTCTGGACCTTTTCCAATAATCCTTAAATTTTTCCCTTATCCTTT
Source organism: Stictocephala bisonia (assembly GCA_035578905.1). Taxonomy (NCBI): domain Eukaryota; kingdom Metazoa; phylum Arthropoda; class Insecta; order Hemiptera; family Membracidae; genus Stictocephala; species Stictocephala bisonia. Next base: position 6,070 of record JAQJVL010005760.1, on the reverse strand, counting down.
TAATTTCTAACTCCTGCTGCGAAGGAGCTGATACCATGATTGAGTTTCATAAGCTAACAAACAGAAGACAGCTCCACACCGATTTGAGAATACTATCAAAGAAAGTTTAACTCAAAATTAGCTTCTAGTCACAATAGAACAATCACCATGCTGAATGCTATTATGTAGATGCTTAGGAGTATAAATGTAGAACTATAAAAAGTGAATTTTCATTTATTGATTTAATATTTATGTTTACTTAGGGACCACCAGATGATGATGACAAAAACATTTTAAAGGTGGCTGTTAAACACTTGGAAGAGGACTGTGGTGACTTTTCTGAGCATGCGTCATCTATGAAGGGAGAGGTGAGTTGTTTATTACATATTAACCCTTATCACGCTGTAAGCGCATATATTGACTTTGCTCTAAACGCCGTAAGCGCATATATGCGTAATAATGTTTCTAATTTAATCTGGTAGTGCATTTGGGTTATGGGCGGTGACTCATGAGAGACACATTATGCGACTCACGACCGTTTGTTGGTCAGTCAATCACTAGGAGACTGCTTTTTGTTTAGCAGTGTACATTTCCACTGCACTCCCAACGCCACAAGTGCATGTACACACAGCAACTGTCGAGCCGAGTGGTTGTCATTTTCCGCCGCCTCACCTCTTTGAAACTGTGTATTTAGTTGTTTTTATGATTACTTTAGTTTAATATATGTTAGTTATTTATAAGTTTTAAGTTTCAATATGAATAATACGGCCGATTTTGATTTGTGAAAAGTACTAAACTAAATGCATTGTATTCAAGTGCTATATGTTTTTACTAATTTTTGATTATATCTGTTATGTGCAGGCTCTGTCTATCAGTTTATGTACAAGTAAATATACTAAATAATACATATTTTATGAATAGTAATACTACTTTGTATTGATTCATACTGTATAAGTGATCTATGCCTGAGGTGTACTTTCAAGTAAAAGTGTGCTTATTTACATGAAATTATTCTAATGGCCTTCTTTTGCATCACAAGAATTTCCTGAATTCTGCTACAATTGCCCCAAAGTATTAAACCATACCTAAGCACCGACTGGATAAAGGCAAAATATGCAGTCCTAATATAATCTGGCTGCACACAATCAGTGAGGCGTCTAAGTAAAAACAATACACGGGAAAGCTTAGCAGAAATAAAGTCAATATGGGAGCTCCAATTAAGATTACTGTCCAAGTGAACACCTAGACATTTTACAGTGAATTTTTACTTTGAATCTGAAACACATTATTTTTAGTGGATATAAGGCTAAAAATAATCTGTTGTGTCTCATTTTCATTGAGCAAAAAGCCATTTGATTTAAACCAACGGGATGCCTGTTGTAGTGTTTCCTTCTAGATATTAATAAGTCCATCTAGGTTTGTATTTATACTAGTTAAAATTAGTATCGTCTGCATTAGGGATGGACGAGAGGGGATTTTTAGGTTCGGGAGGGAAACGAGAGGGAAATTAATTTTCTCTCAAATTTCGGGAGGGAAACGGGAAGGAAATTAATTTGCTCCCAAATTTCAAGAAATTTTCGGAGGGAATTTTTCCCAGCTTATAATACATTAATTTTCAAACTTAGTAGATAAAACAAATAAACCAAATCATTTTATACTAATAATAATTAATTGGTACATGATCTAGTAGGAAATTCAACTATTAATGTTAAGGCACATTTATGTACTCCTTATTTTATTAAATGTTTTTTATTTTTTGCCTGCTATCCACAAAACAGAAAAAAATCAAACATGTTTAGACTAAACATTAACAGATTACACACTTAATAAACAAAGCAATCTTATTTGATATAACTGAATTAAAATTGTAACAAGCGAAATAAAAGAATGGTAGTTACATATTACATGCCAATATTAATTAAAATCATCATAAAAACTAGACATGAATTCTTCAATTAATTAACTGAACTACATTAAAACTAGGAACTGAAGTTGCACACAGAGCCATTCCTCCCCCCCCCCCCCACCCTCACGGATAAACTTAGTAATTATTACTGCACATGTATTGACTATTGTAGAGATGTGCATTTGTTTTAATTCTATTAATAACTGCCGCTGTAGTCATAAGAAAGCAACCTCTATTTCTTCTCTGTGATTGTCAACTAATCACACAGACGGTCGATCTGGTTTAACTGGTAGTTCCGATCACGGTAGCGAAGCTTTTGGGCAAAAGCTGGATCAAGTGATTCTACGATTCAGGCGTCATCGCCAAACACAGTCGATTGCTTTCAAAATTGTCGCTTTTCAACAAAAAATTGATTTTGTATACGCCATAAAAAGTGGATCTGTAGTTATTTTATTCAGTAATATAATAATGGTTATAATAAACCGGAAATAAGCTGTGAAATGTAATCAAATTTGTAAGTCTACTATCCGTAACAAAACTTTGGAGACTCGAGTTTGGATGACTATAACAACGAAACTAATAAAGCTATGGTGATGGGACTTGTACCAAAATTTTCACAATTTCATTGTGCGTTTATTGATGTAAACAAAAAATTTTTCATGCAACATTTATTTTTAATGCGTGCCGAACAAAAAGAATACACGATTTTACACGCCTTTCAACCAAATCTCGACTTTAAAAAATCGCTGAATAAAAACCCGTGCATGAATCGTTTTGAAACTTTATTACGTGATTGGTTATAGTGTTTATAACGTAATAATAAAATATAAAAATTGTTCGTCCATTAGAAAAAAAGTTGTTGTAGATTTTGTACAACAACTTTTTCTCAGCAATGACTGATCGGAATAAGTTCAACTTTACACTGTTATACAAAGCTAATTTTACATATTCAACTACAAATTGTGATAATCGTTTATAGTCCATCATGTATTTTGTAGCGATTTTTATTTGATAGCGTAGCGATGTGCACTCAGCCGTGAGTAACCGACCCCACCGATGCGCCTGGTCCGCCGGTATTCGTCCGGAATGCGGGGTTGCCCGGTCGAACTGTCGAACACGGTGAGTCACAGCGGTATGTCCACCACCCTCTACCCTCCGCAGTAAAAGAATGTCTTGAAACTATGACTGTTGTTTGTGTGTAACCCCCATGACTGGAAAATTAACGCAAGCTTGAGAGCTTCTCTTGTACTAGCCAGGATGACGGCAGGACTGGCAGCGACTCGGCAACGTCGCAATCCCGCCGAGCTTGTTACTTACGGCTGAGTGCACATCGCTACGCTATCAAATAAAAATCGCTACAAAATACATGATGGACTATAAACGATTATCACAATTTGTAGTTGAATATGTAAAATTAGCTTTTTATAACAGTGTAAAGTTGAACTTATTCCGATCAGTCATTGCTGAGAAAAAGTTGTTGTACAAAATCTACAACAACTTTTTTTCTAATGGACGAACAATTTTTATATTTTAGTATTACGTTATCAACACTATAACCAATCACGTATTAAAGTTTCAAAATGATTCATGCACGGATTTTTATTCAGCGATTTTTTAAAGTCGAGATTTGGTTGAAAGGCGTGTAAAATCGTGTATTTTTTTTGTTCGGCACGCATTAAAAATAAATGTTGCATGAAAAATTTTTTGTTTACATCAATAAACGCACAATGAAATTGTGAAAATTTTGGTACAAGTCCCATCACCATAGCTTTACTAGTTTCGTTGTTATAGTCATCCAAACTCGAGTCTCCAAAGTTTTGTTACGGATAGTAGATGCCAAAATACCGGTAGTTTAATGGTCGATAGTAATAATTTAATAATTGTGCACCTAAATATAAATTTAAAAGTCGTTTACGATCAATTATTTTTAATAAATTATGATTGGTAATGAATGTGTGCAACTCGAAACTACTTCGATACATAGAAAGATAATCTTTTCATCACGAGGAATTTCTGACGTATTGGAGTGACAACGGTATACGTAATCGGCAAATGTATGCCTAGTCAGACGAGATGCAATCTGAAATATCAGCTAAATGGCAACTGGTGATACAAAGTAGATTTGTGCAGCTAAATTATAAATTTATGAAATATACACAAGAAGTATGATAAAGTTTCGGTTCAATAACAATTATGTTCCTTATTGCTAAATCCGTCCGTTTTATAATCAGAAGAGGTTTGGATTGAATTGTTTTGCATTTATCATCGACGTAGTAGTAACAATTAATTATGATCAGGGAACCGTTCACTGAGTTTACAAATCAAAATTATCGTATTGTAATACATTTTACACTCCATCTGTGTTACTTTCTAACCTAGTCAGGAAACCGATCGACAGTTTGACAGAAGAAAATATCGTATGCTTGCAAATGTGACATGCACATTTGGCGATCTAAAGTGTTCACAAACAAATTATTAATTGACCTTCGCTACGGATTATCTGCTTATTTTTTATTCAATTGAAAATAAATAAATATTGTTACGTCGCACGATACTTGAACGCCATCACGATATTTTATATGATATGATACGATATTTTCTTCTGTCAAATCATTGGATGATTCCCTACTCAGAGTAAACACCAAAACGGATCACAATCACCTCACGGGAAATATACGATAATTTCAATTCGGAAACGAGCAGAACGGTTCATTGTATGTACATGAGAGAAATGGACTTTTGCCATGCGAAGGAAGATTTGTTGTTTTGTTGGACAGTAAAGTGACCTGTTCTCGGGAGCAGTTTGATTGAATAATTTTACGTTACTGACACACACAAACATTGGAATATAGGCCCACTCAGTTTTCGTTCATTATCATTTGGGTTTCGGTCAACAGTTCTGTCCTATACTAGATTTGTTTAGTTGGATCATAGATCTCGGTAACTTGTTCGACTTTAATAGGTTTTTTGAGCATCGTGATCCGGATATCTCGTTCACTTAGATGAGCCTTGTCAAATGAACGGATCGTGAGAACGTCACATCTCCGTTCGACCCCAACTGTCGACTCCGACTGTCAGTCGTCAGTCACTACGTAACTTCATTGCCACACTATAAGCAATAAATTACTTTCCACGGTAATCGAGACACAAGCCTATCATAATTTTATTAACCTTTCATTTTAATTTATATTGATTGAAAAAATCCGAACTTGACCATGAATGTCGATTATAACCGTGTTGTTGAGATCGAACTATTTAGTTGGTTACATCTTAGAAAAACTCTCGAATGGAATTCCCGATCGTAACAAAATTTCCTTCTCGCAGGACGAGAATTATAATTTCCCGGGGAATTCCCGAAATTTCGAGACTCGTCCATCCCTAGTCTGCATAAAGTACAGTCTCAGTTGTCTCAACTGCACAAGGTAGGTCATTGATTGAGACTAAAAATAAGAGGGCCCAAAACAGAGTCTTGAGGACTCCGAATTGAATTGGAATCTCTTCCGACCATTCACTATTGACACAAACAATTTGCTTGCAGTTGCTCAGGCAAGATTCAAAGAAGTTTTTACTGACTGGTTCGACCCATAGTGCTTTAATTTTAAATAGATGTCATTGTGATCAACACAATCAAAGGCCCTGCTCAAGTCACACAGGATGGTCTGAGCAAAGACTTTGTTTTAGAAAGCATTAAGAACACATGTAACAATACTTTCTATTGCATGAACAGAACTTTTTCCTGACCTAAAACCATATTGCGATGTGCTCAGAAAACCATTAGTTTCCAAAAAAGTCACTCAACTGATCATAAGCTACCAGTTTAATTATTTTTGATAGAATAGGTAATATAGAGACTGGTTGATAGCTTTCTGGATTACTCCTAGGGCCTTTCTTATAAATTGGAGATATTTGAGACATTTTAAGTTCCTTAGTAAATACACCTTCTTTCAGACACTTATTATTTATACATACTGTCAGTGGTTCTACAAAGGAGCTAACAATACATTATAAAAAGTTATATGACATACCAAAGATATCACAGTTAGTTGTAAGAGTTACTTAATCTTTTACTTGCATCCAGTACCTGACCTGGAGTGAGGAATTTCCAAGAAAACGAGTTGTACCTAGGTCTAATTGGAGTTCTCTCGACAAACTCTTGAGGGGTAATCAAACTATTTTGGGGAAATT
>JAQJVL010005759.1:0-33048 GCA_035578905.1 Stictocephala bisonia | reverse complement strand
TTTGAAACTTTTTCTCGAGCACTTAGATTTATCTGAGGACCTTTGTATTCCCAGAGAGAAAACTTCATAATATGATAAATCAACCCACCAAATTTTGTTAAATTCTGTTGGATAGTTTTGCATAATAATTTTGCAATCTAATTTGCTCTTGACAGACAAGCAAATATTTAAATTTTCGCCAAACTTAAAATATGCAGCTGAGGCACTTGTCAATTTTTTACATATATAGTAAGCTCAAACTTTCATATGCTTCTTGCAAAATTGAAATTGGACGATTTGGATGCCCCCGGGGATTTCTTAAAGTCAATCTTTTTTTTTTTTGCTTATTAACAATTTTATTAACTTTGCAAATTTACAACAACATTTTTTTATAAAACATGGTTAAAAAGTACTCAGAAAGATCCTTTACTGGTACAAATTTTGTCCAAATCCATCGACTGGTTTCCGAGTTACAAGCGTTTGCGGCGAATATTTAAACAATACGGAGTCGATTAAAGAATACATAGGTTCATCATACCACATTCTTTTTTGGTACAAATTTTTATAAACGTGATTTATCGGCAATATCAATTAAAATTAAAAAGTAAGTCTTACATTCACGTGAAAAATTACCAAAAGGTGGTCTTATAGAAACTGAATTGGCCGCTGGCAGTCAGATAGTGCAGACGTACTTATTTCTTGCTCCATTATCATGAGTGCTTGTGCCACCTGCAGTGACCCTCTACCTGATGGGAATGATTTTACTGTTTGTTCTACATGTAATTTAAAATACCATTTTGAATGCTGTTATGTGTTGGAAAGTATGTGGAACAGATGGGGAGTGAAGAGAGAAACCTCGAAGTGTAAGGACTGTAATATCTGCAAGTCTAGTCAATCTAAGGACACTAATATTCCTTCGGATTTGATTGAAAAACCACACAAAGAGTTTTTAGAAAAAATGGAGGACACTATAAAACTTCAATTTGTACACTATGAACATAAATTCGGCGAACAATTGAATGAGTTTCGAAAGGCTGAGAGTTCTTTTCTAAAAAAATAGATGATTATGAATTAAAATTAAAGACATATACTGAACAGGTCAATCTCAAAACTTCACAAGAAAATTTATAGAAAGAAAATAAAAATATTAAAAACACTGTAAATAATATTCAAATTCAATTGGAAACCCTAGAACAGTATAATAGGAATAAGAATATGCAAATTGATGGAATTCCTGAAAAACAAAATGAAAAGATGGGTGATATTATTGGCAATCTCTCTGAATTGGCTAATTTACCTATAGACATAGTAAGTGAAGTGCAGGCTATGCATAGGGTTCCTACAAAACGTGAAAGAGGTCGAAAGCCAATAATAGTTCAATTCACTGACAGACAAACTCGAGACAATTTACTAAAAGTGTAAGAAAACCTCTATTAAATCCAATCATTTTGATAAAGGAGCTCCAGCTATGAATGTGTATGTAAATGCACACCTCACCCCCTACAATAGAAAACTTCTCTACCATGCAAAAAACTCTAAGGGAGCAAGGCTAGAAGTATGTGTGAACTGTGGACGGTAAAATCTTTGTTAGAAAGTCCGAAGGGGATAGGAGAATACAAGCAATGTCCCTTGAACATGTAAATAAACTCATTGGAGCTGTGAATAGTGAAAAGAAGTAGATATAGTAAACAATAAAATTAATGTTATTTTTCAATCAAAATCAATATGTCAATTACAAATTTATTAGACTTTAAAATTTTATGTTTAAATATACGTAGTCTAAAAAAACACTTTGAGAAACTATGTACTTACTTAAATAATTTAAATTTCACCTATAGAATTATTGTACTAACTGAAGTCTGGATTAAGGTCGGTGAAGAGGACAGATATCAGTTGCCGGGTTACGACATGCTACTTCAGCACAGGCAGGACAGTCATGCTGGCGGTGTCGTTATCTACCTTGACACTACCCTCCAGGCTACCTCACACCCACTTATCTTACATCCTACCGCAGAACTGGCCAATCTTACCTTCCATGTTAAACCTAAAACTCACATTTATAATATTTCTCTCTTTGTTATTTACTGACATTGTAAATTTACTTTTAGGGAATTTAAATTACATTTTGAAGAAGTTTTACAGAGATCCTGCAATAATAATAGGAGATTTAAACATATGTTTGCTTAAGAACAGTGGTTCTAAGACAGATTATTTATATTTAGTCTCTTTCTTTGGCTTTGAGAGTTTGATTAATGCACCTACCAGAGTGTCTAACATTAGTAAAACTTATGGACCATGTACTAGTAAGAAACTCCAAAGAACTTAATTTTGTTTGTAAAATAATAGAGATTGATATAACGGACCATTATGCATTTGAATTACAAATTACAGATGTTGAATCAATAATAACAAATACAAAATACTCAAAGGTTTTTAATCAAAAATTATTAAGTAGACAGTTAATGTTATAGCTGATTAGAGTAAAGTCTTCGGTGAGATAGATGTCAATAAATGTGTTCTGAATTTTTATAACATTTATAATAATTGTTTTTATGCTTCATCTACCCTAAAAAGAAATAATTAATAGTAAAACCAAGAAGAGGCATTAATGGGTCTCAGAAAACTTGATTAATTTAATAAATAGAAAAAATTTGTTTAGAGAATATTGTAAGGATAGGAATAATGTAATAAATAGAAATGAATACAAAGCATTTGCAAATTTTGTAACTAAGCAGATAAGGAGAGAAAAGTTAAAATATTATTCTTCACTTATTGATAAATGTAATGGTAACTAGAAGCAATACTGGAATGTGATAAAAAAGATAATTAAGGGCAAAAAAAGACCATTAAATATAATTAACAATGAAGATAAGTTAGTTAATATAAGTTGTAATGAGTTGGATACTACCAATGCTTTCAATAACTACTTTGTAAATATTGTTCCTACTCTAAAACAAGATTATTTTGGTTGTGATATGTTTTTACAATGTAATACCGTGCATGATGTTTATTGGGAGAAATTTGAATGTAGTTTTGGTGATGTTGTTACATCTATTAAGTCTGTTAAAAGCAAACCTAGCAGGGGTATTGACGGTATTTCAATACATACTATTAAAAATAACATAAATATTTTTGCACCTATACTTCACAATATGTTTGAAAAATCACTTGGGCAAGGTACAGTTCCCATAGAATTAAAAACAACAGCTGTAGTCCTCATATTTAAAGCAGGAGATCCCAAAGAACTTTCATCTTACCACTCTATCTCAGTTATCAACACAGTAGCTAAGATATTTGAGACTACTATAAAAATCAGCTTTACTATAAAAATATTTCGAAAGTAGATGTCTTTTCTCAAATAATCAATTTGGTTCTTTACCTGGTAAAGGAACAGATTTGGCAGTGCAAAAACATGTAATAGTATTGTAAATTCTTTTGATAGACAAAATATACTTTAGCAGTTTATCTGGATTTTCAGAAAGCCTTTGATATGTTAGATTTGAACATTGATTGGTAAATTTAAAAAATATGGTATTGGAGGCATGGCACTGAAATGGTTGAAATCATTTTGTAAGGATAGAAAACAAGCAGTTAGGATCAATAATTATTATAGTGAAATATTGGAGCTATGTTTTGGGACAGCACAAGGTGGCATGTTAGGACCTGTAATATGTCATATATATATATATATATATATATATATTAATGAGCTTCTTGACCCTGAATATAACTCATCAGTGTTTGCTTATGCTGATGACACTGCACTTGTGTGCTCTGCCTATAATACACTAAAGTTTAATATTCAGACAGATTTGGATAAAATGTCGAAATGGTTAGTAGAGAATAGATTAATTATTTATGTAAATACATCCAAGTGTTTTATGTTCTTTGACTGGTCTCTACCCAAAGAATATCTCAGAAATTCTTTTAATTTAGTGTGTCATGCCCACCTATGTTTGTATGCTTGTACATGCACAAACATTGAAATTGTTAATTTTGTTAAATATTTTGGTTTTCATGTGGATCAATATTTAAAATGGGGTGAATACATAAATGTTTTAACTAAAAGATTAGGAAAAATTAATTATGTTTTTATTTTATGAGGAATTGTATTACAAGCAACCAAATGAAAAAATTTTACAACTCTTGATTTGAGAGCGTAATGCGATATGGTATTATACATTTTGGGGGTTGTTATCCTTCTACATTAAGACCTATAGTAATGTGCCAAAGAAATACCTTAACAGTAATATTTAACGTAAAGCGTAGGGACAGAATGAGCTATTTGTTTCACCAACATAATATATTTACTTTTAATCAACTTTACAAATATTCCATATTAATGTAGCCTATATTCATAAGTACTTTAATAAATTTAATGTTAGGCGAATTAACAGGATAACAAGAAGTGCACAGTTCATTGCCATTGATGTACTTTTTTGTGCCAAAGAAATTAGTAAACATGAATTTTTCTATCTTGGTCCTAAATATTTTAATAAACTTATTGAAAATTGTGGTAATCAATTATGTTATGAGAAAAAGCCTAAAGTAAAAATGAAAATAATTCAATTTGTTAAAGATACTAGGGAACCAGGTTAAAAGCCCAACATTGTTTATTTTTTAGTTGTTGTTTTGTTATTTAATTTATTTGCTATAGGTTGTAGGTATTTGTTATAGGTCTTTTCTACTATTATATATTTATTAAAATTGTTATCCTTGTTATAATATTGATAAAGTTATTATGGTTATTGTTCGTATCATGTTTGTATCAATTGATAACATTTATAGTTTATATTTATTTTTGTTTTTTTTAAATACTGTTCAAGATATGTAATAAACGAAGAGATGGTGACTGACACTTCTGATTGCTAACACTAAATGATGAAATAATTACAATTTTATAAAGCCAACTGTGAGGTGCATTGGGAATTTATGTTCAATTTTTATAGCATACAATATTTTTTTGAATAAAGAATTTTGATCCTGAACTTGAATTCAAAGGTTCAAAATGCTTAGGCGAAACAAATTTTTCATTTTCTCTGCTTCTAATGGACCAATTTTTATGATTTTTTCAATGTTTCACGAAGTAGAGAAGTTTAAATATGGTAGTGCCAAGTGTTTATCATGCATGCATTTTGTTATAAACTAATTATAGCATTTGCACATTATACTTATCGCACATTGTAATCTATTATTTGTATTTTTTTAAGAAAAACTTTATTGACTAATACACTGAAACTTACTGAATACAAATAAGTTTAAATTTGACCTCTAACAATGTTTAAACAAAAGAAAACAAATTTTATTTTTTTTCCTGTTTTTTATTTGTAAAGTATCATTCAAAATAAGAAAGTAATTCCATGTATAATATTTACAAAAATCCGAAAATATTGTGTTTGTATTGCATCGCTTATAACTTAAGAAATGCTATTTTTTTTTTTTTTTTTTTGCCATAGTGTATATGGAATTATTTTAAATTATACTTTACGAATAAAAGAACACAAATACAAAAAAGTGTTTTCTTTTAACAATTTTACCTCTCTTTTTCTGATTTTTTACCTCTAACAATGTTTAAACATAAACATTGTTAGAGGTAAAAAATAAACATATTTGTATTCAGTAGGTTTCAGTGTATTAGTCAATAAAGATTATCTTTAATCGACTCTGTATTGTTTAAACATTTGCCGCAAACGCTTGTTAACTTTGATAGCTTGTATCTCGGACACCAGTAGATGGATTTGGACAAAATTTGTATCAATAAGGCGTCAGAGTACTTTTCAACTATGTTTACAAAAAATGTTTCATAGTAAATATGCAAAGATAGTGAAATCGTTTATAAGAGAAAAAAATGATTGATTTTAAAAATTCCTGGGGGCGTCTAAATCATCCGATTTCAACTTTACAAGAAGCATACGAAAGTTTGAGCTTACTAGTATATGTAAAAAAATTGGCAAGTGCCTCAGCTGCGTATTTTAAGTTTGGCAAAAATTTAAACATTTGCTTGTCTGTCAAGAGCAAATTAGATTGCAAATTTACTATGCAAAACCCATCAAAAGGAATTTAACAAAATTGGTGGGTTGATTTATCATACTACGAAAATTTTCTGTCTGGGAATACAAAGGTCCTCAGATAAATCTAAGTGCTAGAGAGAATTTTTCAAAAAGTACCTTTTTCGGCTTTTTTTAAAGTTATTGTTATTTTGCAACAAGGACAATTAATTTAGAGTATTCTAACCAACTATACCTTATCCAACATTTAATTACAACACTTTTTTCTCTCTTCAACTTTCCTCCAAAGTCAGTCCTTCCAAAGTTATATAAGAGAATAAACAACAAAAATTTATTTTTTAAAATTTTTTTTGACAATCATTTTTGTTAATAACAAATTTTCCACAACTTTTTGAGATGGAGCATATTTCAATTATTGTTATTTCTATTGTTCTAGAGATTTTAAAGCAAAAATTAGCATACCACCTCTCGTGTCCTCAAAATCGTAGATCTTGACAGATAAGCCCTTGTCTATATACTGGGTAAGCCTCTTTAACATTTCATAGCATTCATTTTTTTTAATTAACACAACACCTAATAGTATAAAGACTATATTATCATGTTTCAATTAAATTTTTAAATATATTTTGATGACAACGTATTAAAATATTGATATCTTTTTAAAAAATTTTTGTCATCATACTTATATTGTTTATAAATTCTTGTTATTGCATGAATTGAATTGCATGGCTATTACCAATAGGAAATTTGTAAATGTATTGTGTATGTATATTGTACATTGACAATTCCGACTTTGCAATGCGCATTATACTTTGGATATATAAAATTATAAATATTATTTTTTTTTTAAGAGAAAACATCAATAGCATTGCTCTTTTACAGGCAAATATTTTATTATCTAGAGTACAAAATAAGTTTTTTCAATTCTCTATTTGGCAAATGTTCTCTACAAGCATCCTCAATATATTGAATTAAAATAATTCCTTAGAGCGCTCGAAGATAGCCCTACTCATAGATAGTCAGCGCCTACCGGTATGATGTGACTTACCCGTAGAACAGCTAATACTGCCTTATTTTCCTTGACCCCTGACCCCTCTTAATAAGGCAGGATGATAAGTATCTCTTTTAACTAGTGAATGACACTCTTCTTCATCACTTAAATCAATTATATCACTTAATACTAAGTCTAATGTTCTACCTAGCAAATTTAAGACGTTACTGTACAATCTAGATAAAAATAATAAGTTTTTACAAATATCATTCCCTGACGAAAGATCAAATGTTGTACCCACACAAAAATCAAAAAACTAGTAGTTTATAATCTGATAGTAAAATACCATCTTTTTTAATATAGTTATTTTCAACATTTTACTTTTTTTTATGCTGAACATAAATATAGAATTGATTTTCAAATGAAATTATTTTTTCCGCCAAAAAATACACTTTTTATAGACCTAACCAACATAATCTACCTTATCCTACCTGTCTATTTACTAACAAAAATTGGTATAAACTAGGCTACTCTTACCTCCGTCAATAATCCAATAAAACACTTTATTAAGCTGACATGTTTCGTTGCTATCACAACATTTTCAAAGCTTGCAACTCGTCAATCACATAAAACTAAACATTAAAAACACAGAACACACGGTGACACGAACATAAAGTACATTTAGATAGCGCTGGCACCTTGTTTATTCTTACATTTATGTATTAATCTATCTACCATATCACATCAGATATCAGATAATTAAGCACATAGCATCGGCTAATGGTTATAAATGTGATATGACATAAACGACGGCCTGGAAATTTTACATTTTTGTCACAAGGGTAGTAAGTTAGATACGCTGGAGGAATATGAGATTTATAAAATGCATAATGATGTACAGGAAAAACAACATATCCTCAATGAGAAGTTACAGTTCCAATCGCACCCCCTCTTCAATACAATTTTGCAAACAGGAAAATCAGCTGGCCACCGAGCTGATAATATTAGTGATAACGGCAGGAGGGCGGACGATCTGACGTAACACTCCAGCCAGTCTTCTACCAACCAGTGCCGGGTCGGGATGATAGCGCTATCTAAATGTACTTTATGTTCGTGTCACCGTGTGTTCTGTGTTTTTAATGTTTAGTTTTATGTGATTGACGAGTTGCAAGCTTTGAAAATGTTGTGATAGCAACGAAACATGTCAGCTTAATAAAGTGTTTTATTGGATTATTGACGGAGGTAAGAGTAGCCTAGTTTGTCAAAATAATAGTCCAGGGGCCATAAACATGAATTTTAAAAATTGGTAATTTGCATGCCTGGCCTCTGAGACTGTGCGCTGGCTGTTTCTCCGGCAGGAAAAGGGTGAAATCAGTTTTTGTAATTAATAGTGTGTTTATAATGATCGCGTAATGGTCGCTAATCGTGATTCGCCGCAAAAGTAATTTTCCGTCATATCTTGAGAAATAATTGTTATAGGGCCTAGAACAAAATAGTGTTCAAAATCTTATTCAACAGACAAAAAAATCATATTAAATAAATATGATTAACATGTAATTTAAATCAACGGAAATAGGGTCAAAATTACTTCAAGTTTTGACATTGGTTATAGCTAATTTTTTGGTAAAATATGTGAATTCCACAGAATAAAAAGTGTAGGCTATCTTGTGAAAACAAAGCTGATTCTTGACTCATTTCAGGCAGTTTTCAAATTTTGTTAGATGGAAAGACACTGCACAGATAAAAAAATTTAGCCTACTCAATAGGCCCTACTACAATCTGAAGAACTTACCCACAGGACTTGGCTAAAAAAAATCATGCTCACAACAAACCCAGATACTGGAAAAGGAAGAGGTTGACGGTTCACTGATCTTTACGACCATGGAGGAGAGGACGTGGTAGGTGGTAACAGTAGATAAAAATCTTACTTATCTGGAAGGACATTTAAGTGACATTTAATATCATCATTAATAGTAGAAACAAACACTGTCCTATACAATGCATTTGCTTTAGATTACCACAAGAGTAATTATGCACTTTCTAGATGCCTCTGAAAATACGATTTCACTTGTTAAAACAGTGGTGTAATTTGAGTTTATAATTCTTAAGGAGGTTGATTTTAGCCACGGAAAACTCGTTTTATACTGAAAAATAAAAAAACTAGTTTTTTATGCGCCTAACACATAGTGATAAACAAACTTCTTTAAGAATTGGAATTGTTCAACAATTTTTTATTTCAATTGTTTTTTAAGCCTATTGGTGCTATGCTGCCTGGCCTATGGATATATAGTCCAGTCAAGGAATGAGGTGTAGAGTGCGTGAGCAGGTAACTAAGCGATTCCTTTAGAAACTTGTTTAGGGTGCTTAGGTTGTTGACATACCAAAAGTCCTGACTCCTAGGTGATGAGCGGGGGGGGAGAGGGGGGGGTAAAGGTACGAATTTTGGGTTTTTCGCTTATATCTCGAAAACGGTGCATCGGAGAGAAATATTTTTAGATAATAAAATGGAGTTCTTAAAATTATCTAAAACTTTTATATCATGTATTTTTCTAATTCCTAACCCTTTTCAAGCTATACCCTCGGAAAAAGTTGAAGTTTACAAAAAAAATCAATTTACGTCAAAATATTCATAAACATTGCATCATATTGTCTAAACCTATTCATAAACGAAAAGTATGAATAGGAAAGAAGTTGTAGATTTTTAAATTCCCTTTTAGAATATATATACATATGCTGATTAATGTCCAACCCGCCTAAAGTTACAGCTATTTTAAAACTTGTATAGCATTTTGCAATTTTCAGAAAATTAGTTTGTATATCATATTCTTAACCCACAACCTTTGTTCGTTAATCTAATAACATATATGGCCACTTATAAGCAAGTTATTAAATAAAGTAGAAAAAATAATGATGATGACAAATTTCACACTTTATTCTACAGATGGTTTCGTTACACCAATACAATAATAATTGTAAACCCCATTGTTCTCAATATATTCCTAATGTTTTACTCTCAACTTTAAAAGTAATCAAATTTTCATCCTCTTTGAACTTGAGGGCCCAGGCAATGATTGTTCTTCCATGGCATCTTCTTCCTCAGAATGTAGATGTAGCGGGTGGCTCTTGCTGAATGGGCTCTACATCGTCTTCATCGTCCTCATCGTCAACAGGCACACTGTTCAGGCACTTCCCTTGACAGTGGAGGCACGCTGCAGAACAGGTGACATCGCTTTTCGGCAGCCACATTTTCCAATTACACAATCCTTGGTGCAGCGGCAAAATATAGTTTTCAGAAGAACCTCTGGTGTTGGTAGAGTTTCCATTGTAATTGCCACCAGGGTGTCTCCTACACGTTTCCACCCCCAATCTTGAGGGGGCATCTCATTACCAAGCCACTGCTGCACTTGGTGGTAGGTTCGCCGAGAGTGCTGTTTAGCTGCATTCTCTGTTGGAGGTAGGGAGCTGATTTCAGGCTTCATATATGCCACTGACCTCGTAAACGATTGGAAGCGGTACTGGTTAAGGGAGGTTTGTTTTTTTGGCACCTTATACCACTTCAGAAAGCACATCTCCCCAGCCTTTTCAACCTGGTCGTAAGTAGAGGAGGGGTTAGAAAATGTCATTGCTGCTTGCTGGATGATTTCTGACTCCAAGTACAATTTAAAGAAGCCCACCTTGCTTCTCCTGAAAGTAGCAGAAATTGTGTCGCATCCGGTAAATGAATGAAGGAACAGGATGTGTTCAAATCTACGGTGCTGCATCTCTTGGGTGGACAGTACTATTGTTTTGGTTTTCCCTCATCCGGGTTTTAGCATAAAGATATCTCGGGTCGCAGGAGTGGAAGCAATCAACAGGACAGCAAGGTCTACATCCTCACCAACGACAGCCACAGAGTTGTGAGTGAATTGTTCAACAGCAGTCTTCACGATTAGGATGTCAGCGTCATCGGTAGCCTGAAGAGTATGTATCCCTTTCTCCTGCAGCTTTAATCTCCAGTAAGGAGATGAGTTAGTTTTGTTGGTAGGATTTTGATAAAAGTCTTCCTGTTTAACAGGTATTTGTGTGTCCCATGTCAAATTGATGTCGGCTGACCTTTTTAGTCTGTACGACGCATTTGTTCTTGTGATTTAGTGCTATTGGCTGTGTTTGCGTACCCATCAAACCACAGTGCGAGTAGTCCCAGGATGCATCTTTTGGCCAAATAACTCTATGGAGTAGAAATCCTCCATCGACTACAATGTTCATTTGAGGCAGAAGAATATCTTTCTTGGTTGGCTCAAACAAGTTGTACAGCACTGATTTGTTTGTCTTTCTCATGCCACTTTCGTTGAACAGTGCTAAGGGAAATGGGGCCAACTCATACTCAAAATATGTCATCAAATCCTCATCTGATCGTTTGCTTATACATATCCGCTGAAAGAGCAATGTTGGGTAACTACTACCATTGATTTTACTATATAAAGAGATACTCCATCCATATGGGAGAGTTGTGGCGAGGCCCCAAAACTGTTTTGAGGCCCCACGCTGCGCTGCGCATAGCCCTATTTCCTCTCTCTCTCTCGCACGCTCTTCCGTCTCTCTCTCACTTCCCTCCTCTTAACCCACTCTCCCATTCTCCAGACAGGCCGCCCCGCCCTCCCCTCCACAACCCACTCTCCCATTCTCCAGACAGCCGCCCCGCCCTCTCCTTCCTCTAGTCACACACACAAACAACCGTCCTGCTTGATAAATATTGCCAACTTTTATCCGGGTTGTCTGTTATTTCATTTGCTTCATCTCTTTCGAATAATATAGAATACTGTGTTGATACTATTACAGTAAAACTCAGTTGACATTCATTTTGAATAAAGAAATATTTATAACTGAATAAATTAAAACAACATATTGATTTATATGATTAACACACCATGTATTTGTAAATAGACACACTTGAATAGACCGCTAACTTATCGGCAATGGCTGGCGATAAATTACTGCTGATTTAAGTAAACATTTTCATATTATATAGCCCATCTGAAAAATCTTTATTCATTGCATTTTAACCATCGATTAGGTGATTAAATCGACTGTTGGACTAAATCATTAATTTTTTCGTATTCGGTATTGATTAAAAAATAAATTGTTTTCAAATCCAATCAATGACTCCCATTTCAATTATGAAATTAATCTGCAAATATTCCAGGAATATTTTAATATAGTGGAAATATTAAAAAATGTGACATTATTTATTTCTTTGGCAAAATAAATATTGAAATAGGCCTATGATATTTATATAGAATAATACTGGGCAAAATATAAAACCCAGGTAGATTAAAATGTCGTGATAGGGTTAGAAAAAATCATAACAAAACCACTAATCTACTTGTATACAAGATAAAAATAGCTTTCATCTTATGGCCTGACAATCTGTGTATAGGCATTTATTTTAAAATAGCATTATTTTATCTTTTTATTATAAATGTCTGTTTTATTATTACTGTCTTTAACATTAACATATTTTTTGGTTCCAAGTAATTACATGATTGTTTGTAAAATATTTCATTGTTTGGTGAATGGTCAGTTTTTTTTAAGAATTATAAAGTTATGACTATTATTACTTCTTGAGAAAACAATCTCAATGTCAATTGAAATTGGTTAGGAAATATTATCGTTATAGAATATAACTAACTAGACTACTGATTTAGTCAATTTTCATTATTTTAATCAGGTTGAAATTATTGTAAATTTTGTTTATGTCCCCCTTCCAAAAATACCGTTCTATAGCATTGATTGAATCAGACCTTTGTAAAAAGTATGTCTAAAGGCGAATACAATTAAAGTTAACACATCTGGTTTTCATGCACGTTTCTATTATTTTACTAGATGTGAAAGTATGGATAAATTGCAATTTATTTATATTTTCAATTTCTCTGGAAAAGACACTCTGGAATTACACTGGTAACACTTCACAAGTAGCGTGACCAGCAATAACATAAGAAATAACTAATTTTAAGTAACTACAGAGTCTATATAATAATAAAATAAACTATAGCCGCACTCTGTGGCGTTTTTCATTATAGCACTTCGAATATGACTTATTTACACAAGTGAGAATAAACAGAACAAACAATGCCAAGAATAAATGAATTTATTTCCAACTAATAATGGCAATTATCTATTTACATAGTACTTATTTGGAAATTAACTGGCCACTATATCGAGTTATGTGACCAGTTTGATTAAAGAAAAAATATATATTTAAAAAACATTTAAACATATGAGTCTAGCAATACATATAATTGCATAATAGAAGACACACAATCGGCACCTGCAGTGTTTACATTCCTGAAAATATAATTCAATTAAAGTATAAAAATAATCTAAAACTATAGACACAAATAACTCAAAAACGTGAACAAGAGAGTTGTACATGTGTTTTAATGACAATGGCTTTTAGTCAAAAACAAAACAAACAAAAACATAATTTTATATTATATCAATATTAAAATTCCTGAAAATATAATTCAGTTAAAAGTATAAAAATAATCTAAAACTATTGACACAAATAATTCAAAAACGTGAACAAGAGAGTTGTACATGTGTTTCCATGACAATGGCTTCTAGTCAAGAAAAAAATCATTTTATGTTATATCAATATTAAAATTCCTGAAAATATAATTATGTTTTATTTTTTATTAATTAAAAATTAAAGAATTATTTTTCTTTAATATTGGAAAAACTGAACTTAACTTCAACATTTCAGAGAAAATGCCAGGGTATGTACTAAAACTGACGCTAATTACCAGTACTGAAGCGATTTCATCTATAATGAATTTTAATAAATGAACACTAATCATATCAAAACCTGTTGATTTTTTATTTTTTAAATTTTTCACTATTTTTTTTATTTCATTTACAGTAGTTGACTCTATAAAGATTGATTGTGGATAAGAACGAATAGGTGGGAGAGTCGATGTGGGAACTGTACGAGGTCGGTCGGCTTGGACAGCGATGAGGTATTTGTTTATCTCATCTGCGATAACGCTTGGGTCTGTCGTGATTGTTCTGTCTTGTAACTCAATGCGCTCTATTTTCTTGTTTGAGAGGCCTCTCCTGTCAAACTATTTATTACTTTCCACTGTTGTGATATGTTTCCATTGAACTAACAACTATATAAATAACTAACAAAACAGAACTAACAAAACTATATAAACAAATAACTATTACAAATTAACAATAATATAGTTAAAAAATAATACGTAACTTTGGGTTTTGTGCATAACTTTAATAATATGGTTTCAAACTGAAGCCACCACCAAATATATATATTAATGATAAGCATACACTTTCAAATAAGGTAAATTAAATTAATCCTAATTAGAAGAACAGGGCTCTTTATTAATAGCCAAACACTTCAACTCTAAATCTGTGGGGAGTTATTTAGGCTATACATGTTTAAAAAATTATTGTAATTTAATATTAACATTTAAATGAATGGCAAACATACTTATATTAAACATCTGCGGTTAAAAAGATAATAAAAGTCAAACAAATTATATTATTTTACAGTTATTTAGCTACAAATTAGATTAATTAGGACATACATTAATTAACGGTGATAATTTAAATCACTAATGAGAGATAGGAAGAGGGGTCCTATGACAAAACCATCCGAGCTGCACCTAAAACGTTACAGGAAAACGTTACAGGAAAAACTGAACGTTAAGTTCAGCTGATATAGATAATTATTATATTTTACCAATAACCAAGAAGTTATAAGCACAGAATAATCAGATATGTGCTTATTTTGTAGTATAAGTTTGGTGCTATTCGGAATCAATCAGACCAGTGACAGACAATTCAAGTTAATTTTGACGAATTGTGATATTTTACGGAAATATTTCTATAGCATAGCTTCTGGCTAAGTTGCATTTTTGAGCGGCCAAGACTGGACGGACTATCTGAAATCGGTATTGCGCGCACTCGAGCACCTGATTTAAACTCCATAATAGACTCCGTAATAGACTCCATAATAACCTACAACAAAAATCATGCATTTGGCTTTATAGGTTGACCTACACCTTTCACTCACTTCTCTAGTCAAAGTGAAAATATGTTGGTAATGAAAGGTTATATTTGAGATGTACAGTATATATTCAATTTTGTCCCATATGTACATGTTATGTACAAAATCAATTGTTCAACAACATAATACTAGTGTTGAGTTGAAATAATAATAGAAATGTTTATTAATTTAACAATACTCTTAATTTCTCTACATCTGGTTGAGGTTATAAAGGAAAGAATGTTGATACTGTTAGTAAGTACGTAGAGGTTGAAGGGTATTGGAATGTACAACATCTGGATGGCCTAGACTTGATTGCGATAGAGGTGATCGTTATCAGCAATGACGGAAGGCAAGATGGAGGGGAGACCAGCAGTAGACCAGTACTTCCGGGCGAGTCTTAAGAGAAAGAGAGAGAGAATGGGGGAATGAGAGGGGAGTGATTAGTTCCTTTACTGCTCACTAGGGTTGTGGCCAACCGAACTGTCGAAACTGGAGGCAATTTCCGACAGGTTGCAGCACGGTCGCTCCCATTTTCCGTGCCTCAAAATTTAACATTGGATGGAACTATCTTATATGTATAGTAAAATCAATGCTACTAATACCTTTCCATCGTGAACTTTTATCAATGAGCCTGCCCAGAAGATATTGGCAATGCCGATCCTTGCGCGATAACTTTACGTCTGCAAATGTCAAGTCAACTATTGAATTCATAGCCCTTTTTAAACCAAACTCGAACAGCATAAAGGGTTTTTTTAAATTTGCTAAAAATTTAATTAAATTAATTTGACTAAAAATTTTGTTTATTTTGTTATCTGTAATTTAAAAAAAATACACGAAAAAAGGTTTGTGGGTTAAGAAAAAAGGGAAAAAAACAAATTTTTCTGAAAATTGCAAATGCTTTTTAAAAAGGTTTTAAAATAGCTGAAACTTTAGGGGGGGGGGGGACATTAATCAGCTTTATGTATTTATTTTCAAAAAAGGGAATTTAAAAATCTAAAACTTTTTCCCTATTCAAAATTTTCGTTTTGAATAGGTTTGGGACAATAGAGCTTTTTTATGAATTTTTTTGAGTAAATTGATTTTTTTTTTGAAAATTTTTCAACTTTTTCCCGAGGGTTTAAGCCGAAAAGGGTTGGGTTTTTGGGAAAAAAATATATGAAAAAAAAAGTTTTAGTTAATTTTAAGAACTCCTTTTTTTTATCAAAAAAAATTTTTCTCCTGGGCCCCGGGTTTTCGAGAAAAAAAGCGAAAAACCCCCAAAATTCGTCCCTTTTTGCCCCCCCTCCCCCCCCCCCCTCATAAACCTGGGATTTAGGATTTTTTGGTATGTTAAAAACCTAAGCCCCCTTGAACAAGTTTTTGAAGGAATCGTTTAGTTCCCTCTCCCGCACTCAAACCACCTCTTTTTGGGGTCTTTTATTGGGGGGGGACTGGCCCTAATACCCAAACCCATTTTTGACAAAAAAATGTAGTTTTGGTATTTTTGAAATTTTCCCTTTGTATTTTTTGGTTTTATTTTGAAACCAAAATTAAACAGAGAATATCCCGTGACAAAAAAATACATACTAAATTTTTTATAATAAAAAAACAAGTCATTTTTTTTTTTTGTAATATAAATTTAAATTTAAAGTGTTTAAGTATTTTTCTTTTTTAATTCCACTGTAAAGAGAATCTAGTTAAAAAGAAAAAAATTTTTCCAAAACCTTTTCGGGTTATTTTTAAAAAAAAAAATGATTATAAAAGGAAATTAAAAAAAAAATTGCCCTCGAAAAATATTAATTGAAGAACTTAAACTTTTGGGAACATAAAAAAAATAAAAAAAGGGTCAAATTGCCCGGTAACCGAATGGCCTAAATTGTTTTCCCCAAATTCCCTTTTGGGAAAAAATGACATCGACAGCAGTCAAAAATAAACAACCCTGTCGTATATAAAATTTTTGGAAAAAATGAAAAATTTTTAACAACTATTCTTAATTTATTTGTGAAAGTAAAATTTTTGGGGTACTGACCCCCATGGTTAGAAAAAAAACATACTTTTTGCCCCCTTTTTAAACCAACTTTTCATCTTTTCAAGGGGAGGGCCCACGTTGAAAATCTTAAACCCCAAGCTTAGGCCCAGTTTGGTTACCCAAAAAAAAAGGGTTTTTATTCAAGAGAAAAAAAATTTGGGCTGAAAACCGGACTTCGAAAGGTTTTGCCCTTTTTCCCAAGATTGCATTCTTTTTAAAATTTCCCAAAAAAACTAATTTGAACAATAAAAATTCTCCCCTTTTTTAACTTTTTTAAACCCTTTTAAATTTATAAAATTAAAAAAAATTTAGCGCACAAAAAAATTTTGCGTTATAGTTGAAAGGAAGGGAAAAAAAAATCCCCGGGGTTACAAAAAAACATCCCAAAAATTTAAAGTAAAAAAACTAATTTTAATTATAGGGTTTACTCATGAATGCTAATGAAATAAAAAACCCTCTTCAGACATTTTTTATAAAAAAAATGAAAATTAAAAACAACAATCAATTTTAAATTTTAGAATAGCAGAACAGCATATAGTAATTTTGGATTATGTGAAACCCCTTCCCATAAAAAACATGACACATTTTTTAAAACGAATTTTAAATAACAGTCAAATTTTGAAAAAAAAAAGCTAAAACTAAAACAAAAAAAATTTTAAACCCTAATTTTCCCAAAAAATTAAAAAGGCCTTAAGCTCAAGTAGTCGCGACAGGCCCTGTACCGGGTTTAAATTTGCAACACCCCTTATTAAACACGGTAGTTTTTTAACCAAGGCGTTCAAAAAAACTAACTATAGCACCTGGTTTGGTTCAAGTTAGATGAAAAAACTCAATTGTGTTTTAAAAAAGGAGTGGATTGACGTGTTGTACGGGCAAAATTCTGGAAAAAAGGACCTTTTACACCCTGGCAAAAATATCAGGGGGCCCTGATAGAAAATACCGTGATGGGGCCCTAATTAAAGGTTTTTAAAAGTACTTTAAATTCTGAAAAAAAAATTATATTTTTAAAAAACACAATTTTTTACAAAAAAATTTAAAACTTTTAAAATTATAGAGGAAAAAAAAAAAAATTTTTGTGTGAAAGCTTTTTCTATTTTTTTTTTTCCACCCAGTATAAAAAAAAAACAAAAGCATCTCTATGTAAAACGCTCGCTTTTTTTAGACATTAGTGTACACTAAAAGGGGTTAATGCCAAAAAACAAATATACCCTAAAATTTTTTTTTTTTAAAAAAAATTAAAATTTTTCAGTCCAAAAAAATAACTTTTTTTTTTAAACCTAACAAACCTAACTACCCTAATGGTCTGGGCTTTTAAAATACTCAAAAAAAAATTCGTAATTTGCATTAAGTTGGGTCCCTTTGGGGAATTTTCGTGCCCGATTTGTTTTTGGTTCCCAAAGCCTTTTTGTTTTCTATTTAACCCATTAAACCCTACCTTCACTTTAGGTGAATTTGGGCCCAAAGAAATTAAAGCAAAAAGTAGTCATTTTTTTAAATTTTTAGTTTTAAAAAGTGTAAAATATAAAATAAAGATTTAAATAAGCAAAATTTTTAAACACCTTTTTTGTTCTTAAAAAAGGGGGCTTTAAATAAAATAAAAATTTGGGAAACAACCCTGTTTTAATTTTTTTTTTTTTTGCATTTCCCACAAGAGTTTTTTTAAATTTTTTTTTAAAACAAAACTGTTAAAATTTTACCCAAAAAAAACTTTTTTTAAATTTGGAAAAACCCACAATCATTTAAAGAAAACCAATAGTTTTAAAATGGGGAAAAATTTTTATAAAAATCTTATCTTTTAAAAAAAAGTTTTTTAAAACAAAAAAAAGTCTGCAAAATTGTTGAAATTTCGCCCCAAAAGGGCCCAAAGAAAAGTTTCATGTAAAGTTTTTTTCTGTAAACAATGATAATGTCCCCAAGTCCTTGTTCTAATATAAACTTTTATCGATGGCTTATTTTGAAAACCTCGTATTTCCCAAAAATTTTTTCCCCAAAATGACCTTTTGGTGGTTTTAGTTGGAAAACCCTTTTATATTATTAAACATATGTTAAAAAAAAAAAACTTTTTGCATCGTGCTGCTCCCCCCACAAACAAACCCCCAAAAAAAACCCCGTTTAAACGACTGCCCCCCCCAAAATTTATTTTGAAATTGTTAAAAATCCGGGAATTTTGGGTTTTCATTTTTTAAGTGGGCTTTTTTTGTAAATTCCCGCGGGCTTTTTAATCAAAGTTTTGTGTGTAACCCGAATTAGTGGGGCAAGATTATGTTTTCACTATCAATTAAATTCACTAAATTTTTGTCTGGTATTCCAGTATTTAAAAAGGAAGTAAAAAAATCTAGGCTATTAAAATGAAAAAAAACACGTTTAAAAACAAATGCACAAACCGTTTTAAAACCCCGTTTTGAAAAATTTTACGTGGGTTTTTATATTTAGGGTTCCATGTAAATTTGCTAACTTAAAACAAAAATTTAAAGATTGTTTCAAAGCACTTTAAAGGGACAAAAAAAATAAAAAAACGTAGTGGGACTTTTGAAAAGAAACCACTGTCTTACGAAATCCCAAAAAATCTAGACTTTGTTGCTGGTTAATAAATTATTGGCCCCCTTCTTTTTAATAACAAAAGAATAGGGTACCCATGAAAAATGCCTTAACCATGGTTTTGGTTTTGGAGATTTAATTCTTAGATTTTCAAGAGGAAAATTGTTTTGTTCCAAAACTTGCCCTTAAAGGGGAAAACGGACCACGTTATGCCCCAGAATCGTGGGAAAAAAGGGCCCTCAACAATCTCAAATGGCCTAAACTCATCCTTCCTGACACAAATTTCAGTTTAAAAGGAAAAAACATTTTTAAATGGGTTTTACTAGGCAATGCCTGAAAGAAGTTTTCCCTGTAATGAAAGAAAAAAAATTTTAAAAATTTTTGGGTAAAATAGTATAAAAACCCTTTAAAAAACCTTGAAGTTTTGTGGTATTTAAAAAGGTTTTAATCGGAAAAGTTTTTTTTATCGTCCCAAAATGGTTTTTTCGCCCCACGTTAATTTTTTCCCCTTTTTTTTGGGATTGGTTTTGGGAAACCCCCCGGCCCACCAAATTGGAAACTTCCCCCCAACCCCCGACCCGGGGAGTATTTCAAAAAAAAGGTAGTTTAAAAAATTAATGAAAATTCCCAAGAAATGTCAGTTAAATTTAACCCTAGACGAAATTTTGTACCACCAAAAATTTCTTTTTAACCCAAATTGAAAAAGTTTTCTTCTTCGAATGGCTAGTTAAAAAAATTTGAAAGGGTTTTTTGGTTCCGTTTTTAAAAAAAAATGTTTAAAACCCCCTTAAATAATCCATTTTTTCCCAACTAACATAGAACACATTTCACTTTTTTAAGGTGATCAAAGGGGGGCCTAAATTGGGCGCCCAAAAAAACAAAAATTCCCAATGGCCCCCCAACCCCCCCAACCAATTGGAAAAAACCAAACCCCCCCCAAACCCCCCCTTTTGGGGCCCCGAGGGGGACACGGTCCCCCTTTAATATGTGAAAGGTGGGGAGACTTATAAAAAACCCAGGGATTTTTAAAAAAATTTTTTAAAAACAAAAATTATTAAAATAAATGTCATTACACTTTAAATTCAATCTTAATGGGCGTTTTTAAAAACCCCAAACACATTTTGGGTTATACTTTTTTTTCAGTAGCTTATAGGCACCTTAAAAAAACTTAAAAGTACCTACAAGTAATTAAATGCCCAATTTTTTTGAATTTTTTCCCGGGGAAGAAAAATTTTTAAATGAAACCACTGAAATTGGGAATATAGCAACCCTAAAAGGGCCCCAAATCCCCACAGAGTTTTATCGGGAAAGCGGGAAAAAAAAGAAGACAGGCAATGGGTGGAAGTTTTGATCCCTTACGATTTTTTAGTGAAAACAAATAACCACAATGTCTTTTTAAAAATCAACTAGGGCCCTGAGGTTTAATTTGATAACATGATTGAGGGAAAAAGTAAAAGCAAAACCAAATTGGTTTGTTGCCTTTGGGGTTTGAAAATTGGAAAAAATTTGGGGGCAAAGTTGAAATTTTAGAATGCCCCTGAGAACTTTCAGGTAGATAAAAAATTTTTAGAAAGGATTTAAAAACAAAGAAATGCCCCTTGATTATCTCCCAGAATTTAAAGATTTTTTTTAGAAAGGGAAAATAGGTTCAATCTACAATGCGGGGGGAACATGAAGCTCAAACTCAGGCAAAAAAGAAACTGTTTTTAAATCAAAAATAAAGAAAATTTAAAAACCAAAAGAAAAAGAAATCGCGAGGGGAAAGGGGTAAAGAAAGTTTGGGTTTGGGGAAAAAAGGAAGAAAACCAAAATTTAAAAAAGGGCAAAGGGGGGAAGAAAATTTTTTTGGTTGGGGAAAAAATGAAGAAGGAAAACTGTTTTTTTATGTTAAAAAAAAGGGGAAAACGAAAAAAAAAAAGGGGGGGGGGGGGGGGGGGGGGGGGGGGGGGGGGGGGGGGGGGGGGGGGGGGGGGGGGGGGGGGGGTGGTTTTTTAGGATAAAACACTCCCCTAAAAACACAAAATTTAAATGCAGTTCGATTTCAGACAATGATAGAAAAAAAAATCTTTGAAAAGTTTTGGCCTTTTTACCTGTGGGGGAAAAAAAAATTTTTGACAAGGTTTAGTTAAAAAAAAACCCGTATTAAAAAAGGGGAAAAAAGAGAATACTACATCCAAGGGGGAAAACAAAACTTTTTTTTTAAAATATCTTGATATCGAAATATGAAGGGGTTAAAAATAAGAGTTTGTTTAAAAAAAATGTTCCTCCAAATTTATCCAAGGGGAAAAGGGCAGTTTTTAAAACTGGGTAAGAAACAGCAAAAGCGAATGGGTTTGGTTTTAAAAATGAAATGAATTAGGGGAAATGAAGAGCAAGACCCCCCGGAAAAACAATCAATACAAGGGAAAACGAAAATTTAGAAAAACTAAAAAGAATTTTTAGTAAAATCATTTTTCGAGGGCAAATTTCCCCCAAAATTGAAGTCCCCCCCTTTTGTCGACGGATTGTTCCAAGTTATACTTGGAAACCCAAATGGCAAACAAAAAACGGAAAAATTTTCCCCTTTATATGAAAGTTTTTTCGACTTTTGCAAGTAAAGGAAACCTCAAAGCACAATTTTTTTTATTTTTTTGAACCTTTTGAGGAGAGCAAATTGAAACTTGTTCCCAAAACCCAAAAAAAAAGATCCCGTGTGATATTTTTTGTGCACATAATGTTGGCAATTTAAGTGAAAAAATTCATTTCAAAAACTCCTTTTTGGGAAAGCCAAAAAATCCCGGGAAGAAAAGAAAAAAAAAGGACAAAACCAGTGCTGACAAACCCGAAAAAACAAAACCGCGTATTTACCAATGGAAAATTTCAAGCTGTGTTACCCTTTTTCCCAGCCCCGAAAGCCCCCAGCCCTTTTACTACAGGGGCTAAGTTGAAGGTGCATAATTACAAAAACTCAATCTAAACATTTGGGGGTATGCTAAAACCTTTGGGAAAGGTCAGAAGGTTTTTCTGAATGCAGGAAAGGGGTTCCAAGCATTTGTACCCCTTTTAAAACAAAAAAACAAAAATTTAAAAAAAACGCCTAAAGATCATTTCATTTTTTACAGTGAAGGTTTCACATTAAAAAAAACAGAAACTTCCTAATAGCAAATTTTCTTCTTGTTGGTTCGGAAGGGAAAAAAGGAAATTTCCCCAAATTTCCCAAAAGTTTTTTTGAGGAAGGGGCAACTCAAATGGAGTGTGATCCATGCAAAGCTACCCCTAGAGGAAAAAAGTTGAGGAAAAAGGGAGGTTTAATCCCCTTCACCTATGAAGAGCTTTTCGAAAAGCCCAAAATGAATCCTAAAAACCCTACAAGGTACAGACCCTTTTACCATGACTTCTTTTAAAAAAATTTAGCGCCCCCGGGCTTTTTTTTAAAACCATCAGACCAGGAGTTAAAAAAAGGAAATCCGGTAGTGACTGTTTTTTGGGTGCATTCAGTACAAAACCTGACTGGTCACCTTTAGGTGAAACTGAAAATAGGCTCTACAAAACTTCATTTGGAGCTTCCCAGAGACGTTTTAAAGGCCAAAAGGGAGGTTTTGGTTCCCCCTTTAAAAAGTACAAAAGGGGAAACCCCATTTGATTCAACCAAAATTTTGGCACCTGCAGGAAATTTTAAGGTTTAGTTCTATTTCCCAAAAGAGTGCATCCCTATTATGACAGGCTTCCACCCCTTCAAGTCAAAAATTGCGAGGGAAAAATTTTTCTTACCCAACGAGTTTCTCCTGCCTTCTTAAAACAATAAGGAACTTTTGGGCAAAGGATAAAACAGCAAACCCTTTATTTATGTTATATTTCCCAAAAGCAATGGACTGTTTTGGGGGTTTTTTATTTGTAACTGTAATTGAAAAATTTGTTTTTAAATTTAATTTTTTAAAAAAAAACATTTAAACCTTCATAATTCACCCTAAAACCCCATTTATTACACCCCCAATAAACCCCCTTGGAGTTTTTGCAATATTAAAAGTGTAAAAAAAAGATGTTTAAAGGCCCCGTTCTATCCCAAATTTTCACGGTTTAAACAGGGAATTTTTGTGAAAAACCCAAAAAAAATAAAAAAAAAAACTAGCCCCAAATTAAATTTTAATTTTGCAAAAACCCCCCTACTTGGAATATTTAAAAAAAAAATTTTATAGGGGTAATGGGTAAAAACCCGCATATTAATATGCATCGCTTTTATGGGAGAAAAACCCTTAAAAATTTCAAGGGCTTGTATTATGAAAAAAAAGTATATCAATGAACCCAAAACCCATGAAAAACCCCGTATTTTCCCAAAAAAGTTAAGAAGGAAAACCCCCGTATGTCCCCCTTTTAAAAATATTTTCCATAACAAGGGGGAAAATAAAAATCTGTTCTATAATGTTTTTTATTTGTCCAAAAAAAAAAAACATGTAAAAAAAATTTTCAAATCCCTTTATGAAAAACATTTGGGAAAAAAACAGTTTTTTGTGTTCCCCCTGTTTAAAAATTTTTTTTTTGTGTCATAAAATGGGGTTTTTATTTTAAGCCATCGTTTGCCAAAAATTAAAAAAATAAAGCATAAAAAAAATTGTAAATAAAGAATAAAGTAAAATTTGGGAAATGTTGTACCCCTGCTCGACATTCATTTTCAACAAATAAAAAATTTTTAATTTCTTTATTTCTTGCCAAAATAAAGATAAATTTACTTTTCCCCAACGTACTTTAAAATAACGCCCCAATGTTTGTTTACAAACCCAAAAACAACAACAATAAGTTTTTAATTTGTTTGCGCCTTTTTGAGACAAACAAAACCCGCTGTTGAATGTGCCCCCCCCTTTTTTGCCACCTAAATAAAACTTTCTGTTCACATTTACGTTTCTTTTCTGTTAATAAACTGCAGAAGGGCCTATGTAAAAACTATGTTTGGGGGATTGATAATTTCTTTAGTTTTCTATCAAAAAAAATAAGTAAAATTTCGAAAAAGTTATTTTTTAAAAATAAATTTAAAATTTTTCTGAAATCCCAAATATACTCTTTGTTGTATGGAAAGGGTTTTCTGATGATCACCGAAATACTGTAGTTGGGAGGGGAAATGGGGTTTTCATTGTGCTTTATTTACCATAGGTGTTTTGCCCCCAAAAAATAGGGTTTTTCCAAAGAAATTTCCCTTTAAGTTAAATTTTTTGTCCCAAACCCAAAAAAGTTTTCAAATTCCCTGTTTCGCCCCAAATTTTAAAAAAAAATTAAAAAAAACGTAGATTTAATAAAAAAAAATTAAAATTTTCAAAAATTTTTAAAAATTTTTATGTTTTTTTTAAAAAAAAGGTGGTTTAAATTTTGCACCCATTCCTTTGTCAGATTAAAATCTAATCAACTTTGATAAACCCTTTTTGGTATGCCCAAAAATCAATTTTTTAGCAAAAATTTGGAAACCCGGGAAAAAAGGTTAGTTCCCTTTTGTGATATATTAGTATACAAACCCAAGGGGCCCCCCATATCGGTTTCTGCGGTTGGGTTGGGGTTTGGGGAGGTTTTCATGGGGCCTTTTTTTAATTTTGTTTTTAAAAAAAATTCTGCTGACTAAAAGCGGTTTGCGGAAAAATGAATACAATAAAAAATACAGGTTCATTCTACAATATTTAAAAATCTAAGCTAACCATTTAAATGCCGCCGTGGGAATGTTTCCAAAAATTTTTCAGTGATAACCCTGTGGACTTTTTTAACCCCTTTTTTTGCCCTTTTCAATGTAAACGACGGCTTTTTCCCAAAACTTGATTTTCATTTTTCTAAGTGAGGCTACCACAAAAATCAATAAAAATTAAAGATTTGAAGTTGAAATAAATATTTGTAAAAATTAAACTAAAAAGTTTTTCTGTGGGGTTAAAATGTATATCCCTGAAAATTTCAGACCTGAAAATTTCCCCAAAGGGGTGGTATTTAAAAGAAAAAATTTGGGGAGGCAAACTAGGAAAAAGTAAATACCCACGCAAGCACTTTTTTGAATTTAAATTTGGTTTTTTAAAAAAATTGCTCGTACACGGGAAATCCTCCTTTTTCTCTCTCAATAACTAAGGAAAGGGGAAGGGAAAAAGGGAGAACCCCCTGGGCAATAAACACCCAAAATTTAAATAATTGAAATTTGAAGGGAGCCTTCTTTTTTAAATAGGCCTAATCAAAGGGGGCCTTTTATTAGGAGAAAAAATTTTTGGGGTGGTTTTCCCAAAAGTAACCCCCTTCTGCTCTAATTTGGGATCTTTGGGTTTTTTCTTTTTTTTTCGGTACTTTAAAAACATTGAACTGTTGTACAAATCAATTTTATTTTAAAAACCCCCCCAATTTTTTTAAGGCTGGACTTAAAAAAAAATTTGCCTTGAATGCCTATGCCTTAAATCACCCAGTTTTTATTTTTTTTAAAAAAAGACCCCAAATAACCTAACACATATCTGTATAAAAATTTATTGAAAACCCAATTTAATGGTTTTGTCACGTTTTAAAAAGAGTTTTGCAAATTTAAAAAAGTTTAAAAGCAAAACCCTGTTTATAAAAAATTTAAAGTAAAAATCCATTGTTTAAACTTCGTTCTTTTTCTTGGGAAAAATTTAAAAAATTTGGCTCGGGCACTTTTGCCCAAACCCAACCAAAATAGGTGTTTTTTTTCCCTAGAAAAACAAATTTAAATTGATGTCAATCCAAGTGAACAAAAAGAAAAGTCAAAAATAAAGGCAGCAGTTTACTCCCGTGTCTGGGCAAATTAAAAAGGCAAATCATTTACTTAAAATTAAAACAGTAAGGGGCCTAAATTTGATCCTTGAGGGACTCCAAATTTGTTGTTAATGAAACTAGAGATATTTCCACCAAATGTAACTTGTTGCTTTCTATTATTTAGATATGATTTAATAAGTGAAATAGCAATACTATAAAAACCATAAAACTTAAGTTTTTCTATTAGTGTACTATGGCAAACAGTGTCAAATGCTTTGGAGAAATCATAGAATCTAGCTGACAAATGTAACTTATCTTCTGGGCCCTTTTCAATAATGTCTTGAATGAAGGATAAAACCGCTTCACATGTGGATCGGGATTTTCGAAAAGCAAACTGACTCGTAGAAGAAATTTATTAGATTCAAATATCTTATAATTTTATTTTTGTTTTTATTTTTTATCTCAAAGGTAACACCATTTTACATAATATAATAAAAAGATGGCAATGCAAAGAGATCAGTAAATACGGTACACAAACCAACAATTTCATATAACTAAGAATAACAGAAGAAATTAACAATAGAATAATATATATATATATATATATATATATATATATATATATATATTGCAAAGCAACCAGTAATATGGGTAAATAATCATGAAATGGCCACAAGTACGACAAATTAAGTTAAATCAAATAGCCATACAAGATCAGTACTTAATTGATTAAATTACATGTGGATGACAAAGAAAGTGAGATTATTGATAACATAAGTAAATAACAACAAGTAACAATAAACAAACATTCAATAAATATAAATAAATCAAATGTACAAGAAAAACAATACAAGGATAGTAATTTAACAATTACCATACTAATAAATATAAAATATAACAGGAAATAACTCAATGTAATAAAGAGTGCATAATAGCCTCGAAATACAACCATCAAAGTTCATCTTCAAGTAAGGACCGAGCCAGTCTTCTGAACTCCTGGAGGGTTAGTCCAAAAAATTCCAATCAAGCAATATTCCCAAAACGCATGAGACGAGGCACAGTACTATTGAAAGCATAAGAAGTTGAGTGGTGATGCTTGGAAAAAGTCTTAGTGAGACAGGTTCTATGAGGAACATGAAAGTCAAAAAGCTGAAGTAACTCAGGGCAATCAATCAAGCCATTGACGACTTTAAACAAAAATATCAGGTCAATAACAGCTCTTCTGGTGGAAAGAGAGATAAATCCATGCTGAACTGCAATCTCTTGAACATCGATATCCAAATAGTTCACACCACCCCCAGCCGAAGAAAGCGTTTATGGACAGCATCGAGGGAACAGCAATGGCCAACCTGATGGGGAGCCCAAATAACGGACCCATACTCCAATATAGGGCGCACAAGCGACACATACAATATCTTCACCGTATCTGGAGAAAAAGCACTCCTAGATGTGCGAGCAATAAGTCCTAAAACTCTGTTCGCCTTGGCACAGATCTTAGCTATATGTTCTCCTGGGTCAAGACTGGGTGTAAAGTGGATCCCCAAGTCCTTGATCACTGTAACTCTTCTTAGTTTGGTTCCGTTCAGGTGGTAGTCGAAAGGAATCAAAGACTTAGTTCTCCCGAATGTCATTACCTGACATTTATCTACGTTCATCTGCATACCATTTTCATCACACCATAAAGAAACATTGTTCAAATTAGCTTGAAGAGAATACTGTTGACACACTGGTGAGACTTCCATGATAATCTTGACGTCATCAGCAAAAAGAACAAACTTACAGTCAAGTATCTTACCAATGTCATTAATGAACAAGCTGAACAAAAATGGGCCCAGGAGTGAGCCCTGGGGTACTCCAGATGTGACCTGAACAACAGATTCAGAAATGCTTGAGGCAAACTTTACTTGCAGCTGTACGACCGGTTAAATAACTCTGAAACCATTTCAGAAGAGGGCCAACTCCAAGTGCCCCAAGCTTGAGCAATCAGGTGGGCATGACTGACTCTGTCAAGGCCTTGGCAAAGTCTAGATATATACAGTCCACAGTGTGATGACGGGAGAAAGAGCGGAGTAAATATAGTTGGTGAAGACACACAAATTGGTAATCGTAGACCTCCCAGGACAGAACCCATGCTGCTCAGCAATGATTACATTCTTGAAGGTAAAAGAGAGAACATTGAGTATTAATCCCTCGAAGACTTAAGCAATAGCCGATTGGATTACAATTGGCCTGTAGTTTTCAACATTCAGGATGTCCCCAGATTTGTGAACAGGAACAAGATAGCCAGGCTTCAGCACATCAGGGAATTTGCCCATACTCAAAAGACGGTTGAAGTAGGAGGAGAGATGAGGATCGATGACAGAACTGCATAACTTCAACACAGCTGGAGTGACATTGTCAGGTCCAGCACCCTTAGAACCATCGAGACACTGAAGTTTCTTCTCGACGTCAACAGCAGATATATGCCAACACGAGACACTAATAATAATGGAATCATACAAGTAATCTCCATTACATGCTGAGGGGTGTCGCAATAGACTGTAGCAAAATAATCTGAAAATAATTCACACATTCGAGAAGGTTCGTGAACGGAGGTTTGGTTATGTTTAATTTAAAAATACCAGGAACTGTATTGACCTTACACAAAGACTTCATATGCCCCCAAAAGGATTTAGGGTTGTATCGGATGCTGCTATCAACACCACTCAAATGTTCCTTATATAGCACAACCCAGTTAATGTCCTACATTGATCCCTTACAACGCTGAAGGCATGATAATCATCATATGACAAGCTAATCTTGTATCTCCTATGTAAGATCTTTTTATTAATTACAAGAGCTCTCAGTTCCGACGAGAACCAGTGTGGAAAGTTGGATTTCACCTTTCTCTTCAATGGAGTTACAACAAATAATATCTCCAAGCTCATGGCAGAAACGAGAAAAAGAATCAATAGTAGCACCATCATCAACCAGAACAGGGTAATTGAGTGACTCAATCCATAGTCGAACTCCATCAACATCCATCCATCGACACCTCCTTAAGTCGCGCATAATAATGTCCTTGTCCAAAGAATTGAGGCCTTCAAAAGAAAGAGCGAATTCAAGAGCTGGGTGACAGGCTTCCTGATTTAATAAGGGATCAGAAGCGGCCATAACCTTTACATTATCTTCAGAAGAGAAGACAAGATCAAGCAGGACACCACATGAATTATATACAGTGTTGAGTTGAGTAATCTGAAGGAAATCAGCCAGATTAAACAAGAGCTCAGAGGTAGCATTTACAGGGACACAAGCCGCACGTGACCAGTCGACTCCAGGCTAATTGTAATCACCAGCAAGAATGATCCGAGCATTTGGTTGGCAAGAGGCGTAGACTTCTTCGACAGCATCACAAAAGCAGGCATATATGTGACTAGGAGATTGAGGTGGGATATAAACACCTCCAATCATCAAGGGCTGTCCATAGACATTGGCAGAAACAAATATGGACTCTATATTACAAACAGAAGTCGAGATACTAGAGGATAGATGGTTGTTGTGGACAGCGAAAAGAACACCACCGCCGGATTCCTTTCTACTGGTTTCATAAGATCTGACCCTGCGGAAAACATTGTAATTATTCAGTCCAAGCTCAGATGTTAGGATATCAGAGGTCAAGTTTGTTTCGGTGAGTATGATTATTTCATAAATACATGTGAATAAAGACTTCCTTAAAAGATCAAGCTTACCTCTCAGACCATTAACGTTCTGGTAATAGGCATTAACTGGTCTACTACCCCGGGGCCCTAATCGTTTTTTGACAAAGATACAATGGTGGGTACCCATTTTTGTACCTTATAGTAAGATCCCTTTCACCATTCCTAATACGCTCATCCAGTTTAGTCCTAAGGGAGTTTAAGAATTTGCGCTCATTGTCAGTTCTATCTCTGGAGGCAGAAATGGAAGAGAATTTATTATCAGAGCCCCTCAATTTGGCCTCGGAATATTTATCAAGGAAAGATTTAACTCCAGCCACAGATTGAAATATAATCTTCAATGGGTGCACACCTCTTGACCTGGATTTTCCAACTGTGAACAATTTAACATCTTCAACATTTAGGACAAGCCCAATATCCCGCGCCAGCTCCAGTAGCTGATCCCTATCATGACTGACCCTAACAGCAAGATCCTTGCTATGACTCTCAGGTAAATTAAAGAGCATGACATTGAGGGTACGCATATTCCGATCACTGATTTCACCAATCAATTTCTCAAGACTATATTCAGACGAGCTTCCATCATTCTGCAGGGACTTCACTTTACGATCAAGGTCATCCACACGAAACTCAACACTAGCAAGATGAGTCTCAATACTTTCACGTAGCTTCTCAATCCCGTTGTTAATAGAATTTACCTCATCCTTGGTAGCCAACTGAGCAACACTCTGAATGAGACCAGCCAATTGATTTGACAGCTTTACGAGAGGACTCTCATCATTCGGGGTACAATCAGCACGATTACAGAACCATTTTTTCTTACTGTCGTTTGCATACTTAGAATTTGTTGACTTATAATTATTTCGAAAACTTTGGACAGAGTAGGGACTATTGCGATTGGGAGTATTGATTTTTATCACCTTTTTTTGTGTACAGGCACAATTTTGGAAAATTTTAATTGTTCAGGAAAATACCTGAATAACAAGCTATTATTAATTTGGTGTGTCAAGTTGACGCTGTCTATTGCTCATGTTTGTTGCTTAAATGACAACAAAATTTTATTTATTTAACAAAATTACAGGCAGAAATATTTTCATTAGGTGGAATATATGAGTGATAATTTTTTAAATGTATATTGACTTATGGCACACTTGATCACCTCTGGTTAAATGTAAATCTAATCATAATAATAGTTATAGAAATAAGTACAATAAGGTTAATTGGTATTTTGTGGAGCTTGCAGACTCTAGAACATTAATGCTCTCATATTTTACAATGTACAAAAATATGGTTCCAGGTACAATACAATCCAATCAGGCATACAAAATTTACTAAAATTTGAAAAAGAAATACGGAAAACAATTAGCAAATGCAAAAAAATTGACTTGTCAAAATTATATAGAAAATTCTGCAAACAAGTTTAAGGCCACGTGGGAAGTCATCTCGGGGGAAAGCTCACCTACACACAAACACATCAGGTAAGTCTCGAACCAGATATGTTCAATAATCACTTTCTAAATTCTGTACATGATTTGGGCAGCAGTTTGATAAGTCAGTTGTTTCAGCTATTAACCTTTTAAATAATACAAACTTACTTAGGCCTAATAGTTTCCGTTGGAGAATGACTACACCTGAGGAGGTGAGTAAAACAGCTGCACAATTTGTGAATTCTAAGTCAATGGACTGTTATTAGCTTTCAAATAATATTATTAAGAAAACTATTATTTAATTAGTGCATCTTTGGCCTTTATTTTTAAAACATGTTTTCACTTAAGTTACTTTCCTGAATTACTAAAAAACTATCCAAAGTAGTACCAATATTTAAGAAGGGAGATAAAAGCTCACCACAGAATTACCGTCCAGTCTCAATAGTTCCCATTTTTTCAAAATTATTTGAATCAATTATATATAGTCAATTAAGTGAATATTTTGAAAGAAACAATTTAATTTCAGTTTCTCAATTTGGATTCAGGAAAGGTATGTCTACCGTAACTGCAGTACAGCAAATTGTTGGGAATAGTCTAGAAGCGTTTGAAAATAAGGAAACTGTTTGCTTTACCATTTTTGATCTCACTAAGGCTTTTGATTGTGTGCCGTTTGATATATTTTACTTTATAAACTTAAATATTATGGAATTGACACCCATTCACTTAACTTGATAAAATCATATCTCAGCAATAGAACTCAATATGTTGCACTCAACAGCAGGAATTCTGCGGTTGCAAGTGTCTCAACTGGGGTGCCCCAGGGTTCTGTCCTAGGGCCTTTTCTGTTCATAGTAGCCACAAATGATTTGCCATATAACAATAACAGTGTAAGTACAATAATATATGCGGACGACACCACCATTATGAGAAGTCATAAAGACCTAAATTATTTAAATGACGTAATTGAGGGCTCAACAAGGGATGTACTGAATTGGTTTCAAAGTAATAAACTACATTGTAATAAAGATAAAACTCAGAATTGATACTTGGTCTCAAAAATGAAATTCCATACAATTCAGTAAAACTGTTGGGCATAAATATTGATAGTAAATTGTGTTGGAAAGACCAAATCAATAATATCTTTAAAAAAAATATCCAGAACAGTTTTTTTATTTTGGAAGTTAAAGCCACTTGTAAATTTAGAATACTTAAGAATTGCATACTTTGGCTTGTTTCACTCGCATATCATCTATGGGTTGATAATGTGGGGACATTCTCATTGTGTGCATGAGATATTATTTATACAAAAGAAAAATTGTTCGCAATATGGCAGGGGCAGGGCCCTGGAGCACTGCAAACCGCTTTTTGTTTACCTAAAAATCTGTACAATTATTAACTTATACATTTTTCAGTTTTAATGTTGCCAAAGATAATTTAAATTTATTTCAACAAAGACAAAACATACACAATCATAATACTAGAAATAGAATCAATCTGGATATTCCTCATCATAGGCTTACTCTTACAGCAAGTCCTATAAAATTAAAATTGTGTAACACATTTTTAATAAGCTCCCCGAGATTGCTTGGACCATACCACGTAATATATTTAAAACTGTCATTTATAACTGGCTTCTCAATAATCCATTTTACT
>JAQJVL010005758.1:0-33055 GCA_035578905.1 Stictocephala bisonia | reverse complement strand
GCTGCCTCTGAGCACGTTTTTGTCAGTTTCGCAACCTCTCTAGCTAGCCGGTTGTTCACCACCACTTCGGCGGGAACTGGGCAGGGCTAGGCAAAGAGACAATTAATGGCCTTCACCTCATTTAATACATCTTGGCTCATTGTGACAGAAGACTGAGCTGTGACTGAAACGCTAGTATTGGTAGCACCGGTTCACCCCAGGCCGGTAGGTGAACTGGGAGAGGAAACCTTAACTCCCATCAATAGATTTATTTATTTATTTATTCGTAAGACGCCGATCGTCAAGATATGGGCGAATATGGATTTCGAATGAGTGTGATGAGTGTAGATGAGCGAATGTAATCATTGTTACAAACTAAGGCCGACTATTCCTTAGAAAGTGTCATTAATTAATAGCCCAATGACAAATGAACAGCCGGTGATTATCAGCTGATCCTTCTCAAAATGTATTGACTCTGATTGGGATCGAACTGACAACCTTTAGCACATGAAGCTGGGATTGAACTAACTACGCTACCGACCAATATGATCCTGTTTCCATATCATAGGTCAGCTGCCAGTCTATCTGAAGAGGACCAGGAAACTTTTAGTGGGGGCTTAAGACCCCGGTGAGCTCGCTGCTCTCTCCAAAGGCTTGACGAAGGTCGGCACAAACCCAAATTTTCGAGCTCGGCTTTAATATTATCAACCTTTGTCAGTGATGGTGATGGTCAGGGACCCCCTCAAGACAGTCTTTAGTTTCGCCTCCTCCTTACAAACGAAGATGTGGAAGAGGACCCTGCAACTAGCAAGTTCCCACTGAACCGTTTTGAAACTAGTGGTGGAAAAACACCAGATGTAGTACTTTTTCCCCACAAATTTAGTGTCAAAGAAGGCGTTTGCCCTCTTGAGTATGCGTAGGAGGGACTGCCAGTCCCCTGGTTCAGCAATTATCAGAGTAGTTCTCCTCACAGAGGGTTCTTCCTGTGAACGAGACTGGTCATGAACAGGAAAAGGAACCATCTTCCTCTTCTTCGCACGTAGAAATGGGACTTGGACGAAGCCATCGTCTTCAACAGGTCCATTTAGTTCAAGATCCATGAGAGCAAGGTTCACCTCACCTCCGCCAGGCGGAAGTTCCACTGTGGCTTAGAATAGCATATGGACTAAAGTGAAGAAATGGGTACTTGATTCTATTTTATTTATCTCTTGATAATTAACAGGACCTATTAATTGATTTTTTTTCTTCACGTACTGAGCAATTTACCCATACACTTACAGTGTATCGTATCTGTAGGATTAGATACATTGATTCTTTTGACAAGATTTTTAAATCTTGTTAAATAAATATATGCAATCTTTAATTCTTATTTAACAAGATTAAATATTATAAGCAAATCAACTAATCACTAGATACAACTAGAACTACAATTAATTGTCCTGTCACTACTTAACCTAAAGGTGCCCTACTCACTAGGCACACTTAATGTTTCTCTACGGCAGGGAGTGATATCCAGGCACCACACCAAGGGCTATAGACTGGAAGGTTAGAGGCAGCCAACAGTCTAATCACTTCACAAAAGCCCACGTGGCCCTAAATTTCACCGTACATACACACAGGGTAACACATGGCAGCAAACAAAGGACAGCACATCACAAAGCGGAGGGGAGTGACACAAGCACAGTGGCTGCTCTACTCGTACTGACTTTTTGAATTGAAATAACCTCCTGAGTCCTTATGTCCTTTTAAAAGGACACTAAAATAGTCTAAGTTGAGTCCTGATGAAAAATTACTTAAAGTAATCTCCGAGTCCTGATGTCCTTTTAAAAGTATAAACTATATTTGTTTCTTGAGCCCCAGCAATTTCTACTCCTATTTCCTACTAAGTCCTGATGTCCTTTTAAAAGGACATCAATTTTGGGAGTGTTTAATATAAAACAGAGTGTTTTTTCTGAAATATTGGCAATCCTGTCTTCCTAGCAGAGCCACGGTATAGAAAGCACATGTAGTTAGACTTTTTTCTACATAACCTACAACTCACTGATATGTCATATGAGACGATTTCAAAAAAACTAAAAAGCAGTCTACTGCAAAACCACATATGTAGGTACATCAAAGATGTTTTTGTTGCTGGACGTTATGTGTTTATACTAAATGTAATGTATTTTCTATAATGTAAAACTATTATTACAGAAATAGTACAAATCTGTTATAATGTCAAAAGGACACTGGGTCTCACATAAGTAAAGTATGATTTTCCACACGTCCATTTCAATGGACAGTGGTTTTCAAGATGTAGTAAAATAATATTAATTTCATTTAACAGCTGTATTTAAAAAAAAATTAAAATAATATGTTGGTTAATCCATTATAATTTAAAATGTCAAAACAAAGATTTTAATAATCAAAATACATTTTTGTAACATCTGCTGGTTGTCCAAATAAAAACATGTTTTACAAGTTGGTCTAAAAATCCATTTTAGGGTCTTCTGAACCCAAAAAAGTGGTTAGTCGAAAAACATTTTGGTGTCTGTCCATATGTGTTTCTGTCTGTGTATATGTGCAGTTCGCTGGAGACCAAACGAATAGATCAAGTTTTATGAAATTTGGTATGTAGGTGTATTTAGCCAATATATCCAGTAAATTTCTTCACTTTTGAAATTTTAATTTTTTTCCTTTTTATGGGC
Source organism: Stictocephala bisonia (assembly GCA_035578905.1). Classification (NCBI taxonomy): domain Eukaryota; kingdom Metazoa; phylum Arthropoda; class Insecta; order Hemiptera; family Membracidae; genus Stictocephala; species Stictocephala bisonia. The sequence goes on along the minus strand of JAQJVL010005758.1, from coordinate 30,389 downwards.
AAAAACATACAAAAATTGACTTTTCGCAAATATGGCTTGATTAAATTTTCAGGAAAGATGAGAATTACAATTTAAAATATTTTAGTAAAAACAGCATATCTCTAACTTGACTAGTTTTTTAGTTATGACAAAAAAACATATTTAGGAATCAAACTTGTAATTTTCAAATTTGTTATTTTTTAGTGTTTAATATGGGGTGAAGTTTGTGCCAATTCTTTGCAACCATTTATTTTTTATGTACTCTTGACTGTATCTTTCATAGTGGTTGTTCATTAAAATACATTTTTTAAGTTTTAAAGTTATCTTAAATATGAGATAACACCTCTAGTAGTCATTTCCTTCCCAGTTTTCTATTTTATTTAAAAACATTTAATAAATATGTATTATTGTCAATTTTAGTGGTTTATTGTTATGGCTCTATATAACTTCTCAACTCATTATTTTAAAACTTTATAATATTTGTCTATATATATATTATGTATATATATGTATGTATATTTAATATGTATATAATAAACAAACACATAATGTTGAATGTTTTCAAAATTTCAATCTTATAACTTACTTATACAATCTGAAATATATTTATTTATAAATTTTTGCTTATGCTACATTCAGTATACACATATTCTTTATTATTTACCATAAAAGTTGATGAAATTTTACGAACAAACATTATGGATTTGAAGATATAAAATGAGGGAAAAGTTAAAATATTATGCTCCTGAAAAAAGTGATTTACAAGAAGTCTGTAGAGATTTTTTAAAACAGCTCTAATTGCCTTTTTTCAGTTTTAAAACAAATGTTGTCCAGAAATTTTCTCAGCCCCATACCTCGACAGCATAGTTGAGGAAGGAAAAAAATGACGTAATATGCAGCCAACTTCTGAGATAATAATAGTTATTGTTCTTGTATGAGGGGATGGGTCGGTCAATAACAACTGTTCTTGTACGGGCGGGTGGACGGGTTACGTGTATGGGGGTAATATATGTTTGTTAACAAATATTAATTTGATTGTTGTTCACAATGCAGATGTGGTAACTTCTGAATCTCCGATCAAAAAACTTAATGGGTCTATGTTTTCTTTATTGTTTATACAGAAGTGAATTATTTGAGTTTTGTCACTATTTAGAATCATTATATTAGCAATAAACCACTGGAGAAGAAAGTTTGTTTTTTCGTAAGATTTAATGACTATGTCTGTACTGTCACTATCTGACAGCAAAAGAGAAGTATCGTCAGCGAACAGACATGTTTGTGTAGTTGTAATTTATTCTATGTGGTAGGTCGTTAATGAACAATAGGAACAAAACAGGCCCCAAAACCAACCCTTTAGGACCCTGTGGGTCACTGTTGTCAGAGTTGAAGTAGCCCCCTGCTCACAGTTCCTTTCATCAATGAACGGAATTTTGACATGTTGAGCCATCCACTAAGATATGAGGAAATCCAATAGTTGGAAATTCCCTGAATTTCGAGGTGATGAGTTTATCTAAGAGAATATTATGGTCCATCATGTTGAATGTTGAATGTTCTTCTTAAGGTGAAAAATATACTGACATGACTTGCCACTGTCCAGAGACTGAACTGGTGTAGACATAAAGGAATTCACAGCATCAACAGTTGATTTGTTTTTTGTAAACCTGAATTGATTTGAAGAAAGAAGGTTGTTGTGCTCGGTAAAAGATAATAATCTGGACAAGAAGACCCTTTCAGTCACTCTACAAAAAGTTGATATAAGAATAATGCGTCTATAGTTATTAGTCTTTTTTTCCCTGCCCTTTTTGTTGACTGGCCTTATGAGAAAGTGCTTCAGAGACTGAGGAAATCTGCCAAACTTAAAAGAGAGGTTAATAATGTGGCAGAGAGGTAGTGACACTTGAATCTCAGTACGTGGGAAGACACTCCATCCACACCTGCTTGGACTTGAGTGCTAAGATCTCTTTTTCCGCCTCAGCCTTATAAATTCTAACAAGTACATAGAGGTCATGCAGGTCTTCCCATAATGAAAGAGAGACTCCGAATTATTGTTTTGTGGATTATGATCAGTTGAGCCTACGTTAAAAAAATAACAGTTAAATGCATTTGCAATCACTGTAGGATCGACTATATCTCCAGTTTCAGTACTAATTCATTGCACTTCATAATTACTCTGCTTTAAAGGTCTGTTTTTTTTTTTTTTAATTAAACTCTGTGTTCTCTTAATTTTGTTGGAAGAGTTTTTAATTTTATCAAGAGCAGAAGATTTTGCTTTTCTGATTGCCCTTTTGAACTGATTTTTAGAGACTTATTTTAACCTAAGAGTGTGACTAGAATTAAGATCTTTAGTCATTCGATAATGCAGATTAGTAATTTCTCTCAAGCTCAATATGTCTTGACTCAAAAACAGGAATTTGGATGATATTTATTTGATTTGATTTTTAATAAAGAAAAAGATATAATTGAATAATATTGGAAAAATTGCAGAAAATTGTTGAAAGCTTCATCAACTACAGGTAAATATTGTGGAGCAATCTTCAGCAGCTCCACAATGGACCACAAAAATAGCTGATATTTTGAGACTCAAAATTTAACATTGGATGGGAAATCTAAACCTAGTAATGTGATTACCTTTTCTTTTAAGTGAACAGTGATAATCGTTTTTGCTCACTGTGATTTCAAACAGTGATCCAGCTCTTTTCCCTCCAACCATTATTTGAACGTCACTTATAGGCCTATGGCCTATTACACCAATAGTTGGAACTGGTGGTGCAGTGCTGCAACCCAGCTACATGGGACAAAGTGTTTGGGAGATTGTAGGCGATAGGTTGAGGTTGGATGCTCGGTCCTCTTAATACTGACATGGCCTCCGCTTGATGGTTGCTATCGGCGTGGACACTACTAGAGAAGTCTGGGGTGTCCATGTTGGGTGGTAATCATAGTGTGGATGTTGTGTGGGGGAAATAATTGAGTATCAGGCTTGTCAATTAGCTGAAAATCAGACCAGCACTACGTGGTTCAGATTCCACGTATAGCTGTAGGTCCCTTAGTTGCACTGGCTGTTGGGCTATTAATAAATTGCCCTTTCTGAGGAACAGTTGAACTCAGTTAGTACCAGACTACAGTCATATAACCATTCATATTCGCCTTAAAATACCATCCTGTCGGCGTCTCATATGTAAGAATGTAAGCTTAGGGATAATGTATTTGAGGTGATTCCACGATATAATTAAATAAGACTCAAACTGAAAGGAATTTAAATACTTTAAATAATCATTTTATATCAAATTATTTGTATTGATTTCAAGCCTAGTTCAAACATATACCATCCGCAATGAAAACAAGAGAATTGCTGTTTTGTAGGTTAACAAAAATCAAAAACATCTTGTAGTGATTTTAAAATTACTTTTATGGACTTTTTGGTCCAGAACTTAAACAGATAAGTAACTATTACCATTGATTTTACTATATAAAGAGATACTCCATCCATATGGGAGAGTTGTGGCGAGGCCCCAAAACTGTTTTGAGGCCCCACGCTGCGTTTCGTATAGCCCTATTTCCTCTCTCTCTCGCACGCTCTTCCGTCTCTCTCTCACTTCCCTCCTCTTATTCTCTTAACCCACTCTCCCATTCTCCAGACAGCTGCCCCGCCCTCTCCTTCCTCAGGTCCCACACACAAACAACGTCCTGCTTAGATAATTGTTTCCGTTATTCCATATTGCCAACGTTTATCCGGTTTCTCTGTTTTTATATTTGCTTGCATCTCTTTCGAATAATAAAGAATACTGTGTTGATACTTTTACAGTAAAACTCAGTGTGACATTCATATTGAATAAAGAAATATTTATAACTGAATAAATTAAAACACTTTAGTTTTTAAAGAAAAATGAAATCCTGATTTTGTCATCTTGGAAACAAGTTCAGCTGATATAGATAATTATTATATATTTTACCAATAACCAAGAAAATATAAGCACAGAATAAGCAGATATATGTGGTTATTTTGTAGTATAAGTTTGGTGCTATTCGGAATCAGACCAGTGACAATTCAAGTTATTTTTGGCGGATTGTGATATTTACGGAAATATTTCTACAGCACAGCTTGTGGTCTAAGTTGCATTTTTGAGCGGCCAAGACTGGACAGACTACTTGAGATCGGTATTGCGCGCAACTCGAGTACTGGTTTGGGGCCTTCTTGGGACATCGCAATTAACGCAGGTAGGATTGCGCGCAACTCGTTAACGGCCAGAGAGTGAGGTAGGCCTATTACACGATTTTCGGCAACGCGACTGAAGAACCGAATTGTGTGCGTGTATGTTTTTTTTCTTTTTCATTTTATGACTCCACCACTATTTATGAAATCATCAATACAGCAGATATTTTCTCTTTATCTCCATCTCTTTATATCAAATAAAAAGAAAAATGCCAATTGTGATATAGACTAAAATAGGTTTACTTTACCTTCCGTCAAACAGTTCACAGCGTGTGATGGTGATAACAACTACATGTTTCACCGTGAATACGAACGGCATCTTCAGGTTAAAGAACACAAATAAGTCCAAGTGGGACGCGTCACAAATTAATTAAAACTTAACAAACACAGTTCACACACGAGGAAAACAACGAATATTAAAACTTTCGGTAGGAATACCACACACATTTCACTGTCCACGGCGTGACCCGGAAGCAGGTTTTAATATTGTGGTATGTGTGACAAATAGTTCAATTTACTTTTAAACAAAAAGGAATATTCATTTATAATTAAAAATACAACAATAATTATACAATGCAATATTGACAAGCAGCTTTAATTACTTGATAAAAAATGAATAATGATTTCAATAATATAAAGGGTTAATTCTAGTATTAAATGTGAACTATATGACAGATAATAAGTTAATGAATAATTAAATTGTTATAAATTATTTTCACTACACTACTATGAGTTTAGCTGTTTTCGTTATGTGTTTACAACCTGCGAAACATCATATTTTCAACAGCTGTCTATTGTTTACTACCGAAAGTAACATTGTTTACAACCGAAAATTTTCCACAGTCAACAACACCTGTTTTTATTCCGTAGTGTAATGAAAAGTATCGTTCCAAACTCGAGTGAAAGTGTTTTGTATGTTCTCGACCATTCGAAGTGCTCGACAAGTCTCGCACTTCAAACATATGGTCTCGAACATGCAAAACCCCACTTTCCATTCTTGTTATGAAATATACTATTCTGATACTCCTAATAACGCATCCCCAGTTTACTTTCCTTTGATAAAACCGTATTGACGTGGATTAAGAAAATTTAACTTAGATAAATAACTATGGAGTCTTTTAATAATTGTTTTTTTCAAAAACCTTAGAGAATACAGATAACAAGCTGATAGGTATGTTATCTAGTTTTATAGAGTTATTGTCCTTCAAAATAGGTACCACTTAACTTAACTTCAGGCACTCAGGAAAAATGCCTTTGATAAAACTACTGTTTATTAAGTGAACTAAAACTGGTAATCTCATCAATTATATTTTTCAGTAAATGTACACTAATTTGGTCAGAGCCAGTTAATTTTTTATTTTTTAAAAAGCTTAACAATACTCTTAATTTCATCTAAATCTGTCGGAGTTATAAAGAATGAATGTTGATAGTAAGTACGTAAAGGTGGAAGGGTATTGGAATGTACGTCTGGACGGCTAGACTGGATTGTGATAAGGTGATTGTTTATCTTATCAATGATGGAAGGCTCACGCATAACTTCGCGGTTTGGCAATTCAATTAGCTCAACTATTTTCTTTGAAAAACCACTTGTTAAGTTATTTATTACCTTCCACTGCTCAGATACATCACCTTTACAGTTTTCTAATAATGTTGAATAATAACTGTTTTTTTGTAAAATTGATCACATTATTTTATTCATTAGTATATTTTGCAACATAATTTTGAAAAACTATCATATCGTCTTCTCGTAGAAATTTTATATAATTTTTTACGTCTCTCAAATTTATGTAAAATGTTTGGTGTTATCCAGGGACTTAACAATTTAGCCTTTAACAATTTAGAACTACCACCATTTTTCTTGCTACTTCTAAAAAATATACAATTACTTAAAATATCAATAAACTTATAATACAAAAAGTATCTCCATCATTTTATATAATGCATAATGTTTTAACTAAACATCTGTAACACACTGTTATTTACATTGACAAAATAACAAAAATATGTCCCCTAACATTTTTCATATTCAAAAACCCCTAAGGCCTAAATAAAATATCGCGAGACAAACCACAGCACGGAATAATATCCTACTTTGAGCCACTATCAAGGCCAATCGGTGACAGTAGACAGGTGGAAGGGCGACAGTAGACAAGTACTTCCGGACGAGCTTCTCGATCGAGAGAGAGAGAGAGAGAGAGAGAGAGAGAGAGAGAGAGAGAGAGAGAGAGAGAGAGAGAGAGAGAGAGAGAGAGAGAGAGAGAGAGAGAGAGAGAGAGAGAGAGAGAGAGAGAGAGAGAGAGAGAGAGAGAGAGAGAGAGAGAGAGAGAGAGAGAGAGAGAGAGAGAGAGAGAGAGAGAGAGAGAGAGAGAGAGAGAGAGAGAGAGAGAGAGAGAGAGAGAGAGAGAGAGAGAGAGAGAGAGAGAGAGAGAGAGAGAGAGAGAGAGAGAGAGAGAGAGAGAGAGAGAGAGAGAGAGAGAGAGAGAGAGAGAGAGAGAGAGAGAGAGAGAGAGAGAGAGAGAGAGAGAGAGAGAGAGAGAGAGAGAGAGAGAGAGAGAGAGAGAGAGAGAGAGAGAGAGAGAGAGAGAGAGAGAGAGAGAGAGAGAGAGAGAGAGAGAGAGAGAGAGAGAGAGAGAGAGAGAGAGAGAGAGAGAGAGAGAGAGAGAGAGAGAGAGAGAGAGAGAGAGAGAGAGAGAGAGAGAGAGAGAGAGAGAGAGAGAGAGAGAGAGAGAGAGAGAGAGAGAGAGAGAGAGAGAGAGAGAGAGAGAGAGAGAGAGAGAGAGAGAGAGAGAGAGAGAGAGAGAGAGAGAGAGAGAGAGAGAGAGAGAGAGAGAGAGAGAGAGAGAGAGAGAGAGAGAGAGAGAGAGAGAGAGAGAGAGAGAGAGAGAGAGAGAGAGAGAGAGAGAGAGAGAGAGAGAGAGAGAGAGAGAGAGAGAGAGAGAGAGAGAGAGAGAGAGAGAGAGAGAGAGAGAGAGAGAGAGAGAGAGAGAGAGAGAGAGAGAGAGAGAGAGAGAGAGAGAGAGAGAGAGAGAGAGAGAGAGAGAGAGAGAGAGAGAGAGAGAGAGAGAGAGAGAGAGAGAGAGAGAGAGAGAGAGAGAGAGAGAGAGAGAGAGAGAGAGAGAGAGAGAGAGAGAGAGAGAGAGAGAGAGAGAGAGAGAGAGAGAGAGAGAGAGAGAGAGAGAGAGAGAGAGAGAGAGAGAGAGAGAGAGAGAGAGAGAGAGAGAGAGAGAGAGAGAGAGAGAGAGAGAGAGAGAGAGAGAGAGAGAGAGAGAGAGAGAGAGAGAGAGAGAGAGAGAGAGAGAGAGAGAGAGAGAGAGAGAGAGAGAGAGAGAGAGAGAGAGAGAGAGAGAGAGAGAGAGAGAGAGAGAGAGAGAGAGAGAGAGAGAGAGAGAGAGAGAGAGAGAGAGAGAGAGAGAGAGAGAGAGAGAGAGAGAGAGAGAGAGAGAGAGAGAGAGAGAGAGAGAGAGAGAGAGAGAGAGAGAGAGAGAGAGAGAGAGAGAGAGAGAGAGAGAGAGAGAGAGAGAGAGAGAGAGAGAGAGAGAGAGAGAGAGAGAGAGAGAGAGAGAGAGAGAGAGAGAGAGAGAGAGAGAGAGAGAGAGAGAGAGAGAGAGAGAGAGAGAGAGAGAGAGAGAGAGAGAGAGAGAGAGAGAGAGAGAGAGAGAGAGAGAGAGAGAGAGAGAGAGAGAGAGAGAGAGAGAGAGAGAGAGAGAGAGAGAGAGAGAGAGAGAGAGAGAGAGAGAGAGAGAGAGAGAGAGAGAGAGAGAGAGAGAGAGAGAGAGAGAGAGAGAGAGAGAGAGAGAGAGAGAGAGAGAGAGAGAGAGAGAGAGAGAGAGAGAGAGAGAGAGAGAGAGAGAGAGAGAGAGAGAGAGAGGAGAGAGAGAGAGAGAGAGAGAGAGAGAGAGAGAGAGAGAGAGAGAGAGAGAGAGAGAGAGAGAGAGAGAGAGAGAGAGAGAGAGAGAGAGAGAGAGAGAGAGAGAGAGAGAGAGAGAGAGAGAGAGAGAGAGAGAGAGAGAGAGAGAGAGAGAGAGAGAGAGAGAGAGAGAGAGAGAGAGAGAGAGAGAGAGAGAGAGAGAGCGAGAGAGAGAGAGAGAGAGAGAGAGAGAGAGAGAGAGAGAGAGAGAGAGAGAGAGAGAGAGAGAGAGAGAGAGAGAGAGAGAGAGAGAGAGAGAGATTAGTTTCCTTTACTGCTCATAGGTTGTGCAACCGAACAGTCGAAACTGGAGGCAATTTCGACCTCTTTAACTTGATTGACGACAGGTTGCAGCACGGTCGCTCTCATATTCCGTGCCTCAATATTTAACATTGGATGGAACTATCTTCTATGTATAGTAAAATCAATGCTATTACTTAAACACATCTTAAGTTGAAATTAATAGTCAACCAAATTAAATTAATTACATTAAGCTGTATCAAGTTATGTCAACTAAATATTTAAAAATTCAGTTTCTCAGGAAAGAACAATTTTAGCAGACAAAAAAGTAAAATATATGGTTATATTCAATGCACTTATTACAATAAAATCTTTAAAGAGTAAAATACTACTTATTAATTTTAAAAAATAATAACTTACAACATTATAACCATCCTATTTTTATAAGAATATCCTTACAAAAAATAAGATAATTTATGTTTAATAATCAGTTATAAGGGAAAAATATCCGTTGGCTTTGTACATGCACTGCAGCTCACATGTACTTAATCTTGCCATTACTGAAGCCTGCTCTGTCCAAGGAATAAGAAATTGCATGGGAGTTGTGGGGAACGTTTGTTCCTTTTTTAGGTATCCCAAGAGAATGAATGATCTGAAACAATCGATTGAAAAAAATGTCCCGGAGAGCAACAAAACCAAACTCAAGTCTCTGTGTAACACTCGGTGGGTCGAACGACATGACTCCATTTGTGTGTTTTTGGAACTATTTGATGCTGTAGTGTACAGCCTTGAGAGTATATGTCAGTGGACTGATCGTGAGACATCCACTAATGCCCACCAGTTGTTGAGCGCTATGCAGAACTCCGAATTTCTTGTTGCATTACATGTTTTGAACAAGGTCTTTAGTTTAAGTGCGCCTTTGAGCCGCTTTTTCCAGGAAGAAGAACTTGACATTGCAAGGGCGTTTGGTTATGCTGCAGTTGTTGAGGAAAGAATATCAAAACTTCGAAACAATGCTGACAAAGAATTTAAGAAAATTTTCCTTAAAGCAGAGGAAAAGGCTTCTTTTATGGAAACTCCCATTTCTACACCACGCATAGCAAAGCGCCAAACACAGAGGTGCAATGTGGAAACAACTGATGCGGAAGAGTACTACCGAGTGTCTTTATATGTCCCTTTTTTTGGATAGCTTTTTAACTCAGCTGAACGATCGTTTCATGGCACACAAAACTGTTCTGAAATCTTTTATGTGTCTCTTGCCACGAAAAGACCAGATGAATCCAACTGATGAAGACGAAGAAGCAATGAAAACACTCACGAACAAATACCAAGTTGACTTAGGATGCAGTGAAGACAGTGCCTTAGGAGAATTGTATATCTGGTACAGTTTGCTTGCATCACAGGATAAACCTAAAGGCGCAATTGAAGCTCTCATCATGTGTGACAAGGACAAGTTGCCTGCCATATTCTCCCTACTGAAGAAGATGTTTGCTACTATCCCGGTGACGTCTGCTTCCAGTGAACGGTCGTTTTCCAGTTTAAAACGGCTAAAAACGTACCTGAGGAACTCCACGAGTGACAACCGCCTAAATGGATTGGCCCTCATGAACATCCATCGAGACATTAACATAAGGCCGTCAGATGTATTAAACATATTTTCAATAAGACCACGAAGGTTGGACTTTAAATTGTGAAAAATACCTTACTCAAAAATCATTACTATTCACTCTCTGTCTCTATAAAGTGGGATTTATTTGTGATTTTCACTCTCTTGTATCTAAACAACTTTATATTACTATTGATTTTATATGTAATTTTAATTTTACTTTTCATTTCAACTCACTGGACAAGTAGGCCACCCAGTAGTGAATATTACGTATTTAATCTGCTGTAAATAAAACGGCTTTTGTAAAATAATTTCTGTTTAATATGTTTATTAATGACATCAACTTTGTTCTATCAGTGGCTTACCTATTATTTGCTGATGACCTTAAGATTTTTACCAGAGTTCGTTCATCATCTGACCAGGAGAACCTACAGCAATCGCTTTCCAACATCGTTTCTTGGTGTGTGGAGAATGGAATGGAGCTGAATGTCGCTAAGTGTCAAGTTGTTTCTTTTTCTCGCTTGGCAATTACTTTTACTCATGATTACCAAGTTGGTGGCACTAGTCTAAAAAGAGTGAACAACGTAAGGGACTTGGGAGTTTCATTTACTTCAACTCTAAATCCTGTATTGCATGTCTTGGATGTAACTTCAAGAGCAAACTCCCTTATTGGTTTTATTAACAGAACAACTAGACACTTTCGTTCACCTCAATCGCTTGTTATATTATATAAGATGATTGTTCGTCCGGTGTTGGAGTATGGCTCCGTCATTTGGTCGCCTTATCAACTTGGTCATGTGGACTTGCTCAACAGGGCCCAGGTCCGTTTCATGCGAATATTGGGCACCCGCCTTGGTCATACTTATCTTGGAACTCCCATTGAAGAACTTGAACAACTTTTCTGTCTGTATCCCCTTCAGCGACGTCGAATGGTCAGTGACCTGGTGTTTCTTTTCAAGCTGGTCAATGGTTTGGTTGACTGTCCGGGGCTCTTGCAGATGATAGATATACGCATTCCAAGAAATACCAGATCTATGACGATTTTTGGCCGTGGTTATCTGCCTACCAGCTATGCTTATCATTGTGGCTTGGCAAGACTACAGAGGACTGGAAGTATTGTGTCATCAAGTATAGACTTTTTTTCGGAGTCTCTAACTTCTTTCAAGAGGAAGGTGAACTTGATTAGTGCAACTGTGATTGCCGCTCAGAACACTCAGTGATGGTGTTTATTGTTATTTTGATACTCGTTTTCTTGTTGTTGTTATTATTGTTAATTTATTTACTGTTAGGTTTTTTGTTTTATTTACTGTTCAGTTTTGTTTTTGTTAGGTTATTTACTGTCATGCACGTTGCCGCTTATTGGTCTGTAGTAATTTATTATTTTGTTATTGCTTTGTTACTTGTCTAATGATTTGAATTTACTATTTTTTGCATTGTTATTATGATTATGATCTTGTTGTATGTTTATTGTCTATGGTTTTCCGTTTTCATTTTCTATTAATTAATTTGTATTATTCTTGTTATTTAATTGTTATTTGTGTTCAAGTCATGAATATAATAGATAGGATTATTATTAATTTGTGTCATGGTGTGAGCTGCCATTGTTATTGTTATATTATTGTATGAAATTGGTTGTTACCGTTGGATGTCAAATAAATAAATTGTTTTATTTATCTATATCCTTTTCTTTACACTTGATGGGAGGCCAAATTATCAGTGTTTCACTAAAAATGTGTTTGAATTTTACTCACAATTACAACTAACTTAGACCTCCCATTGATAACTCTGTCTGTTCTATCTTAGATTATTTTACCTTCTACTCAAAAGTTCTATTATGCTAAAAATATTTCAAATCCAAATAAAACTATCAGGATTTGGACAATTCGGATTAAAAGAAAATTACAACGAACATGCTTTAAAATGCACGAGTTTTAACGTAGATTTTCCAAAATTTCCGGGGGAGGGCCCGGACCCCCCTTTTGACTGGGGTGTGCCCCCCTGGCCCCACTAAGCAACCCCCCCCTCAGACAAATCCTGGCTACGCCACTGGCTGTGAATGAATCAGCTGATAGATCGATGTTAAAATCACCTATAACTACAGTTCTCCAACAACCTGGATTAAATCGGCACAAGCACTTAGACAGAAAATAAAAAAACACATCGTATTGGTTGTTGGGAGGCCGGTACCCAGCTATCAAGAGCAGATCTCCATCCACAAGCTTTACCTTGGCAGCTGCTATCTCAATCACACCCTCAATACAAAATTCAGAGACGTTCAGGACCCTGTATTCTATGCATTCCTTCTTAAAAATAGAAATTCCACCTTTTTTCATACGTGAGTGGCAGTAAGCTCCTACATTATTTAATCCATTTATCTTCAGTACATTGAATTCATGCAATCGTAGGTTGTGCTCTGTTATACACAAAATATCTAGTTCCTGGTCCTCAATGAATATTTGGAAAGGCTCCAACTTTTACTCAAGACCTCTTATGTTCTGGTGAGCAATCTTTAAATAACTTTGGTACTTATTGACCGCATTTTTGCCAGACCCATCCACGGAACTCCGTACTGTTTTTGGACCAAGTCTAAAAAATTCTTATTGTAAAAAACACGACCATGAGCTGATGTATCGTTAGGCTGGGAAACTTTAGGAGAAGGACGAAAGGAGGAATGAGGACCGTTAATTTTATTGATTGAATTGCTCTGGTTTGCGTCCGCAGATCTTGAAAAGATGCGAGAGGAGTTAGAGTAGCGGGGGGGGGGGGTACTCTTCGCAATGTGTTTTGAAGGACACGCCAACTGGACATAGGGAAAAAATAGGGAAAGAGTTTTGGGTGGAATCCTGGTTTACAATGTTAGCCATCATGTTTGCTAGACTCCTTTTGCCCCTCATATTAAGATGGAGCCCATGTTTGGTATAACAAGAACGGTTAAGTTGGGAGAGGAATAGGAAAATAGTGTCTGATTGAAGCTCACAGAAAGCTTTAAGTTTTAAATTTTCTTCTTCGACAAGTATATTAAGGGAAGGGTCGTCATGTCTCTCTGTTAAGCCAACCACGATGGTTTTAACTGCTTGTGCTTTTCGTATGAAATCACCTAGCTCATCAACATTCAACTACAGCGCTCATGAACAAAGTTGTTTGTACCTGCCATTATTACTTGAAAATCATCTTTCGACATATCATTAATGAAACTTAAAGACACATCAACAACCTGAGCCATTTTAGCACTTGGTCTAACACTAGCAAATACTTTAGATTTGCTCTTAAGCCTAGATTGAATAAGTTACCAAGATTTCTACCGTGTATGTCAGAGACGATTGTCACCTTTGAACCACTGATCGGTTAGTGTTTTGACTGGTTTACAACAGAGCCTATGCCAAGCTCACTACTTTTATCACATTTAATTAGATGTTTAGTTTTAATCATTGCGCTTGAGTTTTGTTTTGAAATTTCTCTAATATTATTGACAGTATTTGCATCAGTTGGCGAAGACTCAGTATCACAGTTATTGATTGTAGAGAGAATGCTAAACTTATTAACAGTTGAAATATTTGCTGTCCCACTATTTGATGTGTTTACATTAGACTTACTTGAATGTTTTGCTCTCTTAACAACCTCCCATGACACTGGGCCACTTTTTTTAATACAAAGTTTTATAGTCATCACTTTTTAACAGTCATCACTGTTTCTGCTGGTGGTATTGCTTTAAAAAAAATAAATACCGCCAGCAGTACTGGTGGTCTATGGTACTAGTAAAATAATGTCTAGTTAAGGAAACAACCAACTAAGTTTGCACTCTATGATTAAAGTAAAACTCGCTGGCTCTGGACTAATGGGAGAAAAAAACCAACAGCTGAGACTCAATTGATTAATTTGTTGATTAAATAAACGCCAAAGTTCCAAACCCGTAATGCCTGAAATGCTGTAAAAAGGTTATGTTGTTACCGGCCTGAGGAGTTTAAGAAGGAATAAAATTCTTTATTTATTTGTACGCGAATTAATTGATTTTTCATAGCTTCAAACATTTTTCATCTTGTGAAAAACGTTAAACACTAAGTTAGGCCATGGGGACTAAAAGAAAACCTGACTCTCAAATTCCTGCTGAAGAGAGTGATCTGTTGTCAATTAGACCATTGTAAGTAAGATATAAGATAAGTTCATTTGAAAGAGCTAATGAAAGTTGACAGGTGCAGGATTGATCAAGATAGCATGATTTTCTTTCTCGGGGAGTGGTTGACAGTTTCAATTGAGTAAAACTTGAATATTTTCAACCAGCAAAAGGTTAACTCTTCAGTACCGCTATGTGTAACGTAAACACCCATACTACCTAAATGAAGTCTATATGCCCTAATTATAATTACTTTACTTTTTTAGAAATTCAGTTTTACAACTAACATCTAACTAGTTGTGTACCATATAAATAGTTACATTTTGTTAAATAATAATATTTACACTAATAAAAAAGTAAATTCCATAAGTAGGTTGTGCAAATTTGTCACAAAATAGAATCAGTATTATATTTTATACAATACTACGTTTTAAACATTTTGTTTTATGTCTTATATCATGTAATTTAAATATTGTTCTACAATCCGATTTTTAAATATATTTTCATTTGGTACATAAATGCTTCTCAAACAATGACACTAGTACCCTCGAGGGGTGACACAGACACCCCAGACAACTTTGACAGCACATGATGGAGCAATAACTCACCACATAGCTAACGAAAACCGGTTTGGCATGACTCAGGCTATAGTTTGAAGATTTTAAAAGGATGGGCAGGTTAATCAATTGCCACTCTGACTAGGCCTAACTACAAAATTTCCCTGACTGGGGTGTTTTGAACACCCCGCATAGGTACTTAAGGGTTAATCAGGTAAGAAAAAGGATATTTTTGTGTGACAAAGGGAATTTTGGATATTGGTATCTAGATCAGAGGCCTTGTAATTTGTTGCTTAAATATTGGTGATCATGCACTCTCTAGACACTTAACTGAAAATATGATTTCTTGTCGAAAAAGTGGTGAAATATGAGTTTACAGTTCTTCTATTTTAGCTGCGCAAAACTTATTTTGGTATTTATGCAGTTTCTTGCCACCAAACAAATTTGGACAATTTTGCTTGAAATGCGTGTAGAATGGGCTGTATTTTCATGAGATGCTTTTTATTCTGCGGAAATCACGTATTTTACAGAAAATAAAAAAAAAACAATATCAGAACTTTCAGTATTTTTGACATAGGTATTTCCGTTAATTTAAATGGTATTTTAATCATCTTTTATGTTTGTTTTTTTTTATGCTAACTACGAATTTGAAAACTATTTAGGCCTATTGCAATTATTTCTTGAGATATAACGGAAAAACTACTTGCATGGGGAATCGCTATTAGCGGCTATTACGCGATTACTAATTATAAAATGATCACTATTAATCACAAAAACCTAATTTACCTATATTCTTGCCGAAGAGACGGGTGGTAGGCCGTCACGGAGGCCAAACACCCGGATTTAATCCGGATTTAGGATGAGTTTGGTTAGGTCAGTAAAAAATGCATTTTTCGAGCTGAATAAATAATTTTACTGCAAAACCAATATATATATATATATATATATATATATATATATATATATATATATATACACAATATATATTTTGGTTATATTTTCATGTTCAATATAAAAAATATGTGAAAAGATAACAAATTTTCTAAAAAATAATGATTTTTACCCTTTCCAGTGTCCATTAGTCCGCCATTTAATGTCCAGCCCTTTTAATCTACTTTGCTGTGTTTTATAGAACAATTTACAGTATACACAAAAATAAGTAAAACCTTAAAGTATTATATATCAATGTAAAGTAGACAAAATAGCTCTATTAGAAAAATATTTTTATTTACACGTCTTGAATATATTGTTGATTTTATCCTTGATTGTATTGTATTCCTTTAAAAAAATCTCCCAAGTTTTTTTCAAAGTTTATACCATGCTAGTAAGAGTTATTTCACCATATATAAAAAGATAGAAATTTTGTAGCAAATTTTATTTATGAAAATAAAATATATACTTTATACTACACTGAAAAAAGGTAATCTATAACAAATGAACTATGTAGGCTATATGCTGCGTTTTACTGTACTGGTAAAGGCTTGTAGAGAAACACCGTTAGGAAACTCTTCGGCCTGAATGTCACTAACATTTCTGCATAATAATTCCCTAATATCATTTGATTTATCACGTAAATGGATTTTGCACAAAAACACAATAAATAATGTTGAAACAAAAACAATAGCATGGCAGACTGTTTCACTGAAACATTGCAGATTGTCAACATAACAACTGCGTATTATAAATCAGCTGTATTTTTTTGTTTAATAAAGAAATACAGGAAACCCAAAGACTTGCTTAGTAAAGCAGAAAATCTCTATCGATTCATACAAATTACGATGTATTATTACAAAAACTAACCGAGTTAACATTATAGTTTCTGAACGATTTCTTGATGTTAACGAATCAACATGTATCATTCAGGTCACCGAAATTGCGTTCAATTTTTGACAAATTCGCGGGAGGGTTAAAAAAAGTTGATTCTTTCACTATCAGATAAAAAACTATTTTTTGTTTCGGTAAAAAACATGTTTTCCACAGATGAAATCAACCTCTTCTAGAGATATTAACTCATTTTTCTCCACTTTTTCAACAAGTAATTGTATTTTCATAGGTGGCAAAAAAGTGCATAATTACATTCATTTTTCATTAAAACATCTAAAAACTATAATAATAATAACTCTGATAATTGGATTAAAAAAAACCAAATTTTTTAAAAAACCAAATTTTTAAAAAATCTGTATTTTTTAAGTTAATGATTTTATTTTACTTGTTTTTTAATGCTGAACACGAAATTGTGATTGGTTTTTCAATAAAATTAGTTTTTTGGCTTAAAAAATACAATTTTTACTTATCCAATCATTTATTTACAAAAAAAATTCAAAAATGCATTTAATTTGGCTGCGTTATATTCTTTTTTAACATTTTTTATAGAAAAAATGAATAGTCTTGTTCTACAGCCTACAATTAATTAACAAACCGATATTTGTTAATTATTAACCATTTAGCTAACATAAAGACCGATTCTAAAATCAAGAGGAAATGTGAATTATTTCATTACTAGTTCATAAGTTTTAATGTTTATTTATTCATTTAAACACAAGCACTACTGATGGATCTAGCAGTCATCAAAAGAGTTGACTATAGTTAAAACCTTGATGGTGTCGGCAAATATCAAACACTTGCAAAAGTTCTCAATATTACTGATGATATAATTTACGAAGAGGAGGCAGAGGAATGAATGTGAATAAATCCCAGCTTTATGTGCTAAGGTTCTCAGTTCAATCCTAATCAGAGTCAATACATTTTGAGAAGGATCAGCTGATAATCCACCGGCTGTTCATTTGTCATTGGGCTATTAATTAATGACACTTTCTAAGGAATAGTCGGCCTTAGTTTGTAACAATGACTACATTCGCTCATCTACACTCATCACACTCATTCGAAATCCATGTTCGCCCATATCTTGACGATTGGCGTCTTATGAATAAATAAATAAAAAAAAAAAAAAATGTTCATATCGAACTAAAATTTGCTTGAGGGGTTTGGACCGCTGCCCCATCACAACGTTTGTACACATGTTAAAAATGCCACTGGCGTAGTCAATAAGAAGAAGAAAAAAACCCTTTCCCTGCCAGTAATTTTTTAGTTGGATATGCTGAAATAGCCAAGGTGTTTTTGTTAAAAATGTTTTAGGAAAAATGTTATAATGGTGTTAATTTTTAAAATAATGCTGTATTTGCTTTTTCTATTAAAAAATAAATTGCCTTTCATACAGTAACAGTTTTTAAGGTTGTCTAAAATATATATATTTTTTTTAGTTATAAAAATGTTTGTTTTCAAAAGTATACATTTTTTTTAACTTTGAACACCCATAATCGGGTTTAAAAAATTCTGTACTGTAAATGGAGGTATTCAATATAATTTAGATTTTATTCTTAATATAAAAACAATAAATTAAAATATATATATATATATATATATATATATATATATATATATATATATATATATATATATATATATATATATATATATATATATATATATATATACATCCACTACTTTCTATAAAAGTGGAGATATAGCTAAATTCCAAATTATTGACAAAGTCCATTTTTACTTTCTCCCATATGCGTTACCAAAGAGAAAGTATTGTGATCGTCCAAAAAAATTGTATTTACAAGTTGGTCTAAAAATCCATTTTAGGGTCCCTTGAACCCAAAAAAGCGGTTTTTGAACAGAAAATTTTGGATGTCTGTTCGTATGTGTGTCTGTCTCTGTGTATGTGGTTATAATGGATAAATAATTAATGTTTGATGTCCTTTCAAAAGGATACTGAATCTCACATAAGTAAAGTATGATTTTCCACATATTCATTTCAATGGATAATAATTTTCAAGGTAGTAAAATAATTTAATTTTATTTAACAGCTATATTAAAAAAAAACTCACTCATGGACTGATCATAAAATCTCAAAAACCACCAAACTGATTTACACAACATTTTAAAGGAAGTTAGCTTTATTATCAAAGAGATGCACCAAGAAAGGATTTTTAGAAATTCCATTCCTAAGGAGCAAAAACAGCCTCTAAAAGTTTCCTTTTTTCCATAAGAATAACATTGGGGTGATTTTAGTAAATTAATAACAGCTGTTTAGTAAATAAATAAAATTAAAATAGGTAGCAACGCAAGTAGTGGGAGTGAAATACTGTAAATAAATTTAATATTATGATTTTACGTTATAAAGATAATCTTCTGTTATTTGTAGTCAAAGTCACATGCCGAAGGCTGAGGTGTATCGATTGCAGTGAGCGTCGGAGTTGGCACACGAAGCGTGCAGAGGTGTCCGCTAGTCCATTATAATTTAAAATGTCAAAACAAAAATTTTAATAATCAAAATACATTTTTTATAACATCTGCTGGTTTTCTTATGTTACTTTCTCCCATATGCGTTAGCATAAAGAAAGTATTGTGATCGTACAGCAACATTTTATTACAAGTTGGTCTAAAAATCCATTTTAGGATCCCCTGAACCAAGGCCCCCTAGATTTCCAGGCCGCGCTGCTCATGTTGTGACATCACAGCTTGGGGCGGATCGGAGAGCTCTATACCTGTACAACTTGCATTGGACGCTCGCTCACACGCCTATAGTAATTAAAATTTAAGCAAAATTACCAGTGATAGATTAAAGGAAGTTTTAACAAGTTTACTGTGAGCATGTTTGACGTAAATAAATGATAAATTGATATTGTATAAATATTTATTTGGGATAAAAAAACTCAAGTTAAATGATTCACTTATGCTTTATAATTAAATATGTCTAGAAAACTTCTGACTATTAACTGAAGTAAAATCAACTTACTGATTTAACTTATCAACCTTTCTTTTCTTACATTTACCTCTCTATTTCCCGACAAGTTTCTCTTTTGATACCTTATTGCATCTTTATTCAATGGAATAATATTACAAAAGATTGTTATACATTTTTTTACATAAATTAAAGAGCTAGTAGAGCTTTTTTGGCAAGAAAAAATATAAGAATCGCGAAGATAATCTAACATTAAATTAAATGATGTAAGTAATCACAAGTTAGATCTCTACAAGGAAATAATCCCACAACATCTTTATCATGTGACAGAAGTGAGGAGACCATAAATGCTTGAATGGTCGTGGCTAGACCTACAGATTCATTATTTATATTATGAGCAACTCCCTCCAACCTGCCCCCTTTATAACTCATATCTGGTTTTACATAAATTTCTCCCATAAGTAAATTACAGATATTTTCATTTTCGTTCAAACAAGATAACTTCTTTTTTAAATATCTCACATGAGTCGAATCTAAACCAGAGCTACCAGTGCTTAGGTTCGTGGTAAATGATTGTAAATAGCGAGGATGAGGCGTAGTAAAAACCTTAGCTTCCCTTATATGTTTGTATGCTGTAGGAAAACAAAAATATAGAGTGGCAAACCATACAAGGGAGGTTGTACAATAAGATACCTTATTTGAAATTGCTAATTTAAGTTGTTCTTTTAAAAAACGTAATTTTTTACTTATATTATTGTCTCCTCTTTCCTCAGACATGACATCCAATAAATTGCTTATACATTCTATTTTATTTTCTTGAGGTATTTCATTAATTTCATTAGGCAACCTAACTATTATTTCTTTTAGTTTGGACCACTTATCAATTTTTAAATTGTCTGAAAAAGTACGCAAATAAACATGGTCTTTTACCAAAATATTATTTTTAACCATACAAAAAGATAAATCAATATTGATATTTAAGGAAATAATAACTACAGGGTAAATATTGTCTTTCAGAGAAACTAAGAATAAAACCAGTTGGTTGTTATTGTGTTTTGAATACTCATTTGTCGAGTCTAAATTACATCCCTTCTTATAATTATTCACTAAGCTACTGAAGGAATCAATTGTGTCTAGTTGTTATTTTTCTTCAGTTAGGATTTATTTCGCTTTTCCGCTTCAATCCTCCTTTCCTCTGGGTCCATCCTCTTGGGAGGAATATCTTTGGTAATATAGTGCGGAAGATTTTCAAAAATTGTGGGAACTGCATCTTCTCTGAGTTTTAACCTATCCCGTTTTACAGTCAAAATACTTCCATCAAGACGATTAATAGACTCTTCCCTAATGACGAATCTTTCATCGAAGTGTTTTATTCAAACACGGGAATTGGCAGATATCTCATAGTCATCTCTGTGGATGACTCTTAGCCAGGTCTGATCTGTCCTGTGATCTTTCGGGAAGGAAAAAACATCAATTAAAGGCTTAAAATAATTTTACATTCTGGAATACAACGTTTACCTTGCCATAATAATAACAGGTTCCAAATATCACCACCTCATAAATATAAATCAGTCAACAAACTACGTAAAAGGTGAGCGACACTGTGTTTGTGGTGGCTGGTGTTGTCCGCCGTCCGCCCCATGCAGTGACGTCGAGCCGTGAGTGGTGGAGGAGCAGCGCGGCCTGGGAATCTAGTGTGGCCTTGCCTGAACCCAAAAAAGTGGTTTATCGAGAAAAAAAAATTGGTGTCCATATGTGTGTATGTGCAGTTCGCTGGAGACCAAACCCATGGATACATTTTTATGAAATTTGGGATGTAGGTGTATTTAGCCAATATCTCCAGACTATTTTTTAATTTTTTTGAAATTTTAGTTTTTTATTTTTAGGGACAAAAAACATTAAACATTTGAATTGTCTCAAAAACGGTTCTAACGATGTTGATTAAATTTTAAGGAAAGATGGGAATTATAATTCAGAATACTTTACTAAAAACTGCACGTCTCTAACTTGACTAGTTATTGAGATATGGTTAAAAAACATATTTGGGAATCAAATTGGTAATTTTAAAAGTTGTGATTTTGTAGTGTTTAATATAGGAGAAAGTTTGTGCCAATTATTTGGAACCATTTAATTTTACACTGATATTAGTTGTAGCCTATATCCATACAGGGTGTTTGAAAAGTGTAGGGCAAAACTTCAGGAAATTATTAAATAGGTAAAAAAAACAAAAAATTTTCTATGAAGACTATGAAGATGTGTCTTAACTCGCTTAGTTTGGCATCTGTCTGTCTGTATGTGTGTTTTAAAAAAAACCATATCTCCTAAAGCTATTTGATATAGTTTTGAAACTTGACACGAATATTGAACTTTACACTACTTAATATACTCTAGATATATAAAATAATATTTTCAACCGTTTCAAATTGGTGACCGTTTAAAAATTGTAACGCTAAGTTTCATGACAACTAAAGCAAAACAAAAAATTGTCTTGAAACCTAATATTTAGCTTAAAAAGAGGAAAATATTTTGATATCTTATTTGTTACAGTCGGATAATAAATAACTGAGAAAATGTTATGTTTCTGAATGTGTGCAAAATGTTTTTGCAACTTTTGTACGCTTGTGTCTATTAACTTGAACAAAACCACCAGTCAAATTTAGCACACAATCAGAAAAATTACATTTTCTCAGTTATTTACCATCCGATTTTAACAAATGAGGTACCAAAATATTTGCCTTTTTTAAGCTAAATATTAGGTATCAAGACAATTTTTTGTTTTTGCTTTGGTTTTCATGAAATTTAGCATTACAATTTTTAAACGGTTGCCATTTTGAAATGGTGAAAATGAGTATTATTTTATATTTTTAGAGTATATTAAGTGGTGTAATGTTCAATATTCGTGTCAAGTTTCAAAACTATATCTAATACCGTTTAGGAGATATAGTATTTTTTTAAACACACATAAAGACAGACAGAAGCCAAACTAAGCGAGATAAAACACATTTTCAAAGGAACTTTTTTGTTTATTTTTACCAATTTAATCATTTCCTGAAGTTTTGCCCCACATTTTTCAAACACCCTGTATAAATAAAAGCCAAATACCACTGACTCACTCACTGATCACCGTTTCTCGAAAACCACTAAACATCTGAGGCTGAAATTTTGTAGGATGATTGGTCCTATATTTTAGGTGTGCAATAAGGAGGGATTTTGAAAAATATTTCTTAATTCCGAAATAGCAGCTGTTTTAGTATCAAAAATGTTGAAATGTCAAAAACAGTGTTTTTTAATTCAGCCTCTAGTGGCTAAACGAATGGCTTTATTAAAAAATTAATAACATTTTCAACAGATTTCAGACGATCTACTACTTTGTCCTTTTGACTTTTTGCTCTATCTCACCCCCTTCACCATTAGATAGAGTTATATTTTCAATATTTTTGTGTGTCATGGTACCTCACTGTGTTGTGCATATTCAGGGAGATTGTGTATGCTTTTTATCTTCAATATCTTTAGACCAGGGCGGACCTGTTTTCAAGGTGGATACGAGAGGTGGCACACTAATTTTTGCTTTAAACCCTCTAGAACAATGCAGATAACAATAATTGAAATATGCTCCATCTCAAAAAGTTGTAGAAAATTTGTTATTAACATATGAGAAAAAATACATTTTTCGTCTATTCTCTTATATAACTTTGGAAGTATTGACGTTGGAGGAAAGTTGAAGTGAGAAAAAAGTTTTGTAATTAAATCTTAGGTATGGTATAGTTGGTTAGAACACTCAAAATTAAATACCCTTGTTGCAAAAAAATCAATAACTTTTAAAAGAAAGCAGAAAAAAGGTACTTTTTAAAACACTTTTCTCGAGAACTTAGATTTATCTGAAGACCTTTATATTCCCAAGAGAAAACTTCATACTATGAAATCAACCCACCAAATTTTGTTAAATTCCGTTGGATAGTTTTTGCATGATAATTTTGCAATCTAATTTTCTCTTTACACAGAAAACATGGTTAAAAAGTACTTGGAAAGACACTTAACTGGTACAAATTTCGTCCAAATCCATCGACTGGTTTCCGAGAAACAAGCAGTCAAAGTTAAGAAGCGTTTGCGGTGAATGTTTAAACAATATGGAGTTGATTAAAGAATCAGTAGGTTCATCATACCAAGTTCTTTTCAAGTAAAAATTTTCGTAAGTGTGAATTATCGGCAACATCAATTAAAAAGCGAGTCGTACACTCGCGTGAAAAATGACCAAAAGGTGGTCTTCTAGAAACTGCATTCAAAGGTTCAAAATGCTTAGGCAAAAACATTTTTCATTTCCTCTGCTTCTAATGGACCAATTTTGATGATTTTTTTAAAAATCAATGTTTCACGAGTAGAGAAGTTCAAATATGGTAGTGCCAAGTGTTTATCATGCATGCATTTTGTTATAAACAATTTATAGCATTTACACATTATACTTAATGTACATTGTAATCTATGATTTGTAATTATTTTTAAGAAAAACTTAATTGACTAATACACGGAAACCTACTGAATACAAATATGTTTAATTTTGACCTCTAATAATGTTAACCCTTTGCAATCGGATATGCCACAAAAGTGGCAACATATGGTTTCTGTACCGACTCGGACTGATTATAGAAGCTTTGTCTTCTCTGGTCGGGTATGCCACTATTGTGGCCGGCGCCATTGTCGTAGTCAGATCGGAGTAGTTTGTGATTGGTTTGTCCGTGAGCTCGGATCGGCCCCTTTCGTGGCATCTAGTGATTTCCCTATGCGGTAGGTTGAGCCACTTTCGTGGCAGTTCAATATATTTATTTTTATGTTTTTTTTAACAGTTGTTTGGTTACTATGAAAACATAGGTATATTTCGTAACTAGTTTCAATCAGCTGGCAACATTGATCGCTTTTTAATATTTCGTCTATGCTTTTAAAATACATCATTTCACAAGGTCAACATTCGCGCCATTTCACCTTGCTGCTTCTTGTTACTCTGCATATGTTTTATGTTTGTTTTGAGTGATTATTGTTTTCAAAAATATCACACACAGAAAGACTTTAAAAATTAAGGGGTTTTGTTTTATGTTATTAAAACAGCAACAATACAGATTTTCAATACAATTATTTATTTTATTATTGTACCAGTGTAAATAATATAAAATAATAAAATTTTAAAGTTGCCGTTTGAACATTATTTTTCCTAAAAAATAACATTAAAACAGTATGTATTTTTCAATGTATTATTTGTTGCATTATCAATGTATTTTTTCATAATTCAGTATTTTATTATAATAGAAATACAAATTTAAGTAAACAATTAGCATATTACATATATTAAGATGTTATAAAAGTTTTAAAATTGCCGTTTGAACATTTTTTCCCCTAAAAAATAACATTTAAAAAGTATGTATTTTTCAATGCATTATTTGTTGCATTTTCAGTGTTATTTTTCATGAACAATGTAATTGAACTAATACAAATAAAGTAAAATATTGAACCATTATGTATTAGAGATGTTAAATAAAATTTTATAATGTTTTTATATCCATATTTGGTTTTTTAATTAAATAAAAACTTTGGGTGACTCTAAATGTAATAGATACGCAATAAAAGCTTCCGACATGGCAATGCACAGCGGGAGATTGTATGCCAAGCTGACGGCGAAGCGGCCATTGCCACGAAAGTGGCCACTCCGACCTCGCAGGACAAAGTGGTAAGTTTGATGATCGAGTTGCCACGGAACCATATCGAGCCACAATAGTGGCATATCCAACTGGAGAGTACAAACCTTAAAACACTGTTCCTACTGAAAAGGGTTAAAAAAAAAATATATATTTTATTTTTTTAATTTCTGTTCTTTTATTCGTAAAGTATAATTAAAAACAAGAAAATAATTCCTTATACACTATGGTAAAAAATTAGTATTTCTTAAGTTATAAATGATGCAATAGAAACACAATATTTTTCTTAAAAGAAATTACAAATCATAGATTAAAATGTGTGTTAAGTATAATGTGCAAATGCTATAATTTGTTTATGACAAAACATGATAAACACTTGGCACTACCATATTTGAACTTCTCTACATGCAAAACATTGATTTTAAAAAAATCATCATAATTGGTCCATTAGAAGCAGAGGAAATGAAAAATGTTTTCGCCTAAGCATTTTGAACCTTTGAATTCAGTTTCTAGAAGACCACCTTTTGGTCATTTTTTACGCGAGTGTACGACTTACTTTTTAACTGATGTTGCCGATAATTCACACTTACGAAAATTTGTACTTGAAAAGAACTTGGTATGATGAACCTATTGATTCTTTAATCAACTCCATATTGTTTAAACATTCGCCGCAAATGCTTCTTAACTTGGACAGCTTGTATCTTGGAAACCAGTTGATTGATGTGGACGAAATTTGTACCAGTTAACCGTCTTTCCAAGTACTTTCTAACCATATTTTAAAAAATGTCGTAAATTTACAAAGATAGTGAAATTGTTAATAAGAAGAAAAAAATTATTGACTTTTTAAAAATTACAGGGGATGTCCAAATCGTCTGATTTAAATTTTACAAAAAGCATATGAAAGTTTGAGCTTACTAGTATAAGTAAAAAAATTGGCAAGTGCCTCAGCCATGTGTTTAAAGTTTGGCAAAAATTTAAACATTTGCTTGTCTATCGAGAACAAATTAGATTGCAAAATTATTAAGCAAAAACTATCCAACGGAATTTAACAAAATTTGGTGGGTTGATTTATCATAGTATGAAGTTTTCTCTCTGGTAATACAAAGGTCCTCAGATAATACTAAGTGCTCGAGAAAAATGTTTAAAAAAGAACCTTTTTTTGGCTTTTTTAAAAATTATTGTTATTTTGCAACAAGTGTAATTAATCAACTATACCTTACCCAACATTTAATTACAAAACTTTTTCTCTCTTCAACTTTCCTCCAAAGTCATTACTTCCAAAGTTATATAAGAGAATTATTTTTTCAATATTTTCTCACATTTTTCTTAATAACAAATTTTCCACAACTTTTTGAGATGGAGCATATTTCAATTATTTGTTCAATTGTTATTTGTATTGCTCTAGAGGGTTTAAAGCAAAAATTAGCGTGCCACCTCTCATGTCCACAAAATGGTAGATCTTGACAGATAAGCTCTGGTGTACTTACGTCATGTGCGGTACTACCTCGCGTGCACATCAGGCTCGGGCAAGTGTTGTTCATCACGTTTGTAACAACTGGCAACAGTTACAAGAGTACACCATGATGCCCAATGGTGATATTTATATACATGTGGAATACCAGGCTTATATGTCCCTCCATACCACTTATACAAGTACGGTACTTGTGAAATTCATGCTAATTCTGAAATATAGCCTTGCCATCTGGTAATGTACAGAGCTGGAAATGTGATTATAGAGCCGGACAAATACTTAGAGGGAATGCCCATATACCGCCTAACATGTACTGGTCTGATGAACCTACTTCCGCTTTTAAACTTCTAAATTTACACTATAATGAGGCTAACATTTTGAAACAGAGTGATTAGTATTTCTCCTAAAACATTAAAAAAGAGGGCACTTGAACTGATTCTTGAGTGAACATTGTTTATTGAGTTTATGATTTGGATTTAAATATTAACATTTTTTTGGTTAATCTATGCGTATCATTACTTTAAGGTTAGTAGTGACCATAATTTCATTTTAATACATGGTTGAGTTTCTGTTTTTATTTGTTTGTTGAAAATAAGTTATGCTGTGTCATTGTTATTGTTTAAAATGATTTGTTGGAATCTATATTATTGTTATAACTGTTAATAAATTTACTGTTGACAGTTATCATTGTTATATTTTTATCTGTAATTGCTTTTAGTTTGAGGCTTAACAATAATTTTGTTTGTCTTTGATACTTTGGTAGAATATTTTTTTATTCTTCTACTTAAGGTACTGGATGTTTGGACATTAATATGGATCAATATTCTTAATCTAGCTCTATATTATATTATCCTTCAGTCTTTGTTAAAATGGTGTATTGCCGTTAAATAAATAAATAAACTGTAAGAAAGCATAGACAACTACCCCGTAGTGAAGCATGGGCAGTCGGCTAGTACAAAAATAAATAATAATAAATAAAAGAAATGCCACTTTCTGATGTATTACTTGATACAAATTGAATTTAAGTAGGATATTTATAATTAGAAACAAGACAATATACTGTACAGGCCGTAATAAAAAATATTTACAAGTAAAAAACTCAGCACTTACGATCACCTATATGAATCGTCATCTATATGAACTCCAGTACCAACTAAACTATCTAAAATAGTGTTTTTACTTACTGGTGACTGAGCACGACGTCTTTTATTCATTTTATATCCAATAACAGATAGAAAATACCACTAAATTACACTATAAAACTCAACCACACAATGTAAACAAACGTCAGACAACATAACCACTAAGTAGCGTGTTTACATTCACAATTCACATCAACCATTGAAATACAAATACGAAAGCAACAACCGATAAACAATATACCATTTGATAGTGGTATAATCAAATTTCATAACCGCAAAAAATGATAAACTTTCAATAACCATGAAGCCAATAAATTCAATACAACCAAGCGTCCACACTATATAGACATCGGGTAATTAGGCAATACTATTGCTATCCATACAGTACGGATGTCGGCGTGGAAAGGGTTAATTATTTTAATTAACACTACACTTTTATATACTAACTGTGGGCCTAACCTTAGAAATGTCTGGTTAAGCCAACTAAAAAGTGGAGATTTATTAACAGGTATGATAAGATACAATATGAAACATTGGCAATCTAGCACTGACAATTTTTGATAATTATTTTGAATCTTAACGTGGATTTTTATACTAACACTGAATTTAGCAACATAGTGTACTCTCTCTCTACCTTTAACTAAGGGATACAATGACTGGGTTTGTACGTTTTTGCTTTTTGATATTTAGCTATTATTGGCCTATGTTAAAGTTATTTATTGGCTGTTGAAAACGTCTCTAATACTAATACTGGCAAATTTCTAAATATACCGTGGTACCCACATGGTATGATACTTCACTATTGGAATATTGGCTGGTATCCTTTGGTGTAATGACCAGTTGAATTTAACCTAACCCAACTACCACTTATCTGGTATCTGTTTTCAATGTGCTGAATGCCCAAGTTTTAAATAATTCACTCAATCTTCCAAACTCACCATATGGATAATACATGGTTTTGTTTCTTCAGATTACATTATAGGCTACTACTATCAAAACAATTTATCATCTGAAATCTCCCAATTCAGAAATAGCTTCAGTTACAATTTTTTGTAAACTTGAAATGCTTGCTCATTGTTTTTGTTTCCATTTAAAAAAATGCCTGAATAATGGGCAGGATCCAAGACAGATTTTTCAGCATGCTAGGAATAGCAGAGTGTATGTGTTTATATGTTATTCCTTGATACGGATAGGACATTTCCTTTGAGCGCTTCCTAACATGAAAAGTATTCAATAAGTTTATGTTTTTATTAACCTTAAATAAAAAGATCTAATCTTGGCAATTGTTTTGTTTCTTTTTTTTAGAGGAGCTGGACAAGAAGTAGGAAGATCTTGTATTATGCTTGAATTCAAAGGAAAGAAAATTATGGTACGGCTGTTTAATCTACTCATTAAAATAATAATAATAATAATTTATTTCCAACAATATACAACATGGTTACAAACTTCGTACATGCTTGGAAATTGACTAACCACTAGCAAGTTTTTGTGGTTTGTATATTAATTATAAACTTTAAAGAAAAAAACACACAGTTCAGTCTCTATTTAGGGCAAGTAAAAAAACTAAGCTCGGGCGCTACCTGCAAGGCATACACATAGTAAAGAGAAAATATAAGATTTGTGACTAAGAATATACATGGATACGATATGTAGATAAATGAAAAGAATGTAACTCAAAAATAACATTTACTTAAATACAATGGCAATCTTAGAAACAACAGATTTCAGTGTTCACTTAAAATTAAAATATAAAGAAGAAAATTAATCAAATCTTGACAGCTATTACAAGGCACAATATATGTAATGTTATAAAATTTGATGGAAATTATGCTACTGAGTAGTGGTTGCTGGAAACTTACGTAAAATATTTATAATGGAATATATATATCACGCAATTTTAAAATCCAAATGTTTAATTTATTGATAACATTTTTGTAGACTTACAGCTTTGTACTTCAAAAGGTAGTTTGTTAAAACATAATAGGACCTAAATATGTAAAGGAATGTTTGAACAATGATTTATTAACACGGGAGTAGTCGCGCTCGCGGCAGATTGCCGCACAATAATATATTTTGCTCGTAACTGCGGGAATTTTTTTTTCCGAGGTTGGCAGCCTGTCTAATCCTTGCGGCGACTGTCTCCTACGAGACCTTGGGTGGTTCTGGCCGCTAGTGTGTGCCTGGAGCTTGCCGTGACGTGATTTTTAAGCGTTTGTCAGTTTTGTGAGCAATTTGCTCACGCGCGACTAGTCTCGTTAGTCGAATATCAAACTGTTGTCTGCGCTTATATATTGTATATTTTGTATATTTTGTGTCATTTATTTGTATATACGTGTTTTTTTAATTATTTAGTATATTTAATTATTCAGTAATGAATTACGAAAAGGAGCAGGAACGAATTAGGAATATCCAATTTGCAAAGAGCATACATCATCAAGGTGTACTAGATGTCCTGAGGACGGAGGAATGGACACTGACTAACTTTGATTTATAATCTTTGTACACATACAAAAGTAACACTGTAACAATTTTCATTCCACATAATGCCCACTAATAAATAAAATAGAGTAAGTGTAACTCTTTCATTGTCTTGCATATTATTTACCTCTTTACAAATAATAAAATGTAATAATAAATGTACTATAGTATAATAACATGGAAGAAGTATGATTATAAAAAGATAAATATTAAATATTTAAAAGCTAAAACAAACTGTTTGCAGTGAAAGAAGC
>JAQJVL010005757.1:0-33057 GCA_035578905.1 Stictocephala bisonia | reverse complement strand
AAGAACCTTATTAAAGCCCCAATAATTAAGGTATACCCTAAATGGCTTTCAAGATGCATGAGTAATTGAACTAAACAAAAACCCCTTCTTGTAAAAAATTACCATATGGACTTCAAGTATCTTTCAATACGTTTACTAATCCAATATATTTCCAAAGGACGTTTTTTATTCTAGCTATGACGTATTATTTTTAATTAATTTCTTCTTCTTTTCATAGATATGGAATATTAGTGGTATATAAGAGATGAGTGATTAAAATTTAGGAATATTTTACATAAAAACCTATAATAATCATAAAAATTATGGATTTTATAATATACAGTTAACTTCGTTCCATAAGACGTGTTGTACTACACTTTGACTAGGTACACTAGTGGCAATAAGAATATAATGACGTTTGTATTGCAATTCAGTTTTTGATATTTTATAGTAAACTACGCAGGGTGTTTAATTTAAAACGCAATCCTATTTACAATTACAGAAAATGAAGTTATAAGATAGTTAAATGTTCATAGGTTGGTAGCCCTGGTTCTTCTTCTTCCTTGGATATCAGCTGATTTAAATTATTGCATTTTTGTTCACTTTATTTGAGTTTCATAAATATCATTAAGTTGAGGTTGGAAACATGGTTTAGAGTAAAGACCAGAGATAGTTTATTGTGGGAGAATATTTTAAATCAAAATCGTTAAAACAAAACCGTTAATTATCTTATATAAATAGTAGTAATAAATGTTAATAATAAAAGGTATTATAGATATATGTATTGTTTGTCATTTTTGTTTCAAATCGTGTTGCGTTTTAAAAGAAACACCCTGTACATACATAAACATAAAATTATATAACTTTTTGTCAGCTTCTACACAAAATTTATATTGTAAACGTTTCAAATAAAGATTAATAAACATTTTATTAGAAAAAAAATTGAAGAATTTTTTGAACTAATACTACAGTACTATAATTTGTTATGCACTAATATATTTTATATTGCTATATATTTTTTATTCAATTTTATACATAAAATTATGTCAATAAAGTATTATTATTATTAGTAAATCACTGACCATAAGATCTATCCATTATGTAGACTGGTAATTAACAGAAAAGAATGTTTTTTGTTTTTGATAAAATGATTATTGTTACACAAATTTCACTTGCATTGTAAAAAACTAAAACATTTGCAGTAATACAAAACATATGAGCTCCTTTATATCTTAATATACTCAAATGTTTTCTCTTTGATATATAATTTCACTACAATATAATAGTATCCATGACATTAAAATATATTAAATATCAAAATAACTACTAACGTACTTTTAATAGCTACCAGTTAAAGAAACGTTTAACAAAACAATTCGAATAAACTGTATATTGTTGACTATATTAGGAAATTATTTGATGGTGTAAACAATTTAAGCTATTGAAGTTATATCTAAAATGTTACTAGTTACTTTAACAAACTTTTAATTTGATAATCCTAAACAAATAATATTTCACTCTAATTTCCATAGTTAAATGCTGCTACTTTTTATAGCAGAATAATTGTTGACGTTTGGTGACTGGAGGTGGTTGAGGTGTCAACAAATTTTCCTCTATTTCTATTTGTGAAACAAGTATAATTCGTCAATATCTCTTAGCCCTGATGTGTGTGAGAAGCCCTAAAATGTAAATATTGATTTCCAAAAAAAGCATTAACAGCTGTTGGAATGTAAACAATGGTGTTTGTAATATTGAGGAAGTTAGATATGTTGTAAAGATATCACAGGGAAGAATGTGAGCTTGGTTTTATTTACATTCGGACATAAGACACCACTATATTGTACTTTTTTGTATTCTAATGCAGTTAGTTTAGTTATTTAATGTATCTTAATCTGTTTAACAAAAATAAATAAGCTAAATAGTATTAATGTAAATCATTGGGTGTTTATAATAATAAATAGGTAGCAACGCAAGTAGTGTGAGTGAGATGGTATAAAAAATACCAGCTTTAGGCCGGAGGCCGAGGTGTAACGAGCACAGCTAGTTAAGGGGTGGGTACGCAAAACGTGCAGGGATGTCCCCTAGTAATCAGCTAACTGGTGTTTAAATGTGTGACACTTATAGATATAGACGTAATATTTTAATAAGAATAAAAACATATAATATATTTGAACGGGTGACCCTGTATTGGTTTTACAATAAAAATAAGACTTTAATGATTTTTATTTTACAAATTTAATTCACTTATCTAATGAATAGTTTGTATCGATATCATTAATATAAGTCAATAATGTTAAAGCCATGAAGTTATTTTGACTATGGTAAAATTTTAAAGAAGTATTTTATCATAACAAAGTTAAATATCTTAAGAAATGTGGAGTTCTTTATTAAGGCAATTCTACAAAATTACTGATATACAACTAAAGATAGGGAAATCAAAATTTACAATTGCTCGCTGAGCATTTCACACGCCTGTAACTCTGACCGTTGTGAGAGAATTGCGTGTCTGGCATTGTCAAAGCTACGTCTTAAAACGATAGGTCTCTTTTATCTCTTTGTACATTTAACAGATGTCATAAGTTAATATTTCAGGATTAAAGAAAATATTTAGATATGATGTTTTACAAGAATATTAGCGCTTGAAACGCATTATATAGTAACATTTAACGGTCAAAAACTTCGTCATTGACATTTTTACAGTCAAAATAAAATGAATTCAAAATTCTATTTTGAAAGTATTATTTGAAAAGGTATGAATATATCGTTTATTGGAATACTGTGATTGATCGATGAAACCAATTTAGTTTATTTCGTACCGTCCTTTATTTAAATTAAATCCGATTCCTATTCGCATAGTAATATTTAGTTAACTGAACAAATAAATTGTGGTATATAATAATACTTATCTGTGAAGTTATCATATGCATATTAATGATTGCAGATTAAATAAATTCCTTGTTACTACTTTGTAGTATTGAAAACCTTTTTTATTCCAAAAATAAGTTTTATAATTTAAATAGGCTTATCCAGAGTGGGTTTCCTTTATATAATACATACACTTTTTATTAATATTTTTGTATGCTTTGACATTTAATTATTACTTTCAAATAATTAAAAACGCCAGAGAATGGCGCAACATCTATTACCATGTATGCCAAGTGTTGTCGTGGCTAGAAGGTAAAATATAAAAATTACGAACAGGGGTTTTTTGTGTAACAAGAGTAAACAATAAACGAAACAGTTAAGGCCGGTTTTCACATAGGGCACCGTGCTCCTACTGTGCTCCTACCGAGTCGTGTCATGTGGAATAGAAAAATTGTCTATTCCATTTATTTTGTATGGGAAAGCAGTTTGCGATTTTCACATTACCTTTCGTGCTCCTACCGTGCTCCCACTGTGCTCATGTCGTGCTATTTTCGATCGTTCCACCGAGTGATCGGCGAAAATGACCGGTAGGCAGTCTGTAGGCAGTCTGAGCACGACAAGTGCACGGTAGGTCAGGTGAAAATGCCTTACATGACTCCCTACGTCGCCGCTTCGGCGCCCAACCCCTGCTTTTCCTAGTTCGGGTGTTCCCGACCTCCTCCGAAAATTACCGATCGATTGCATTTTTTTATTTAAACTGTCTCTACAATGTAGAAGGAGATATTCCAACATTGTAGCTCATCCTGAAATATTTACGGATCTTTTCAGAGTCATCTCTTAGCCGGCTCAAAGATGTGTGAAACTCCCCTTCCTCTTTTCTAGTCTGATACAGAAGGTGAACCCAATATCGTTTCGGCCGTTTCATCTTATTTATTTACATTTCAACTGTTGAATAAACCGCTCAAGCAATAACAACATACTGTCCTGATCCATGTCCTGATCCATTTCGGTGACAGAGTAGTGAGTTCTATATTATAAAGCCGCGTTTACAATAGTTCTATATAGATAGCAAAACATTAATTTTATATAGCAAAATATGCTATATAGCAAAACATACTATATAAAAAAAGTTATATAGCAAAACGTGCTATTTACAAAAAGATTTTATATAGAAAAACATGCTATATAGCAAAACGTGCTATAAAAAAAACATGTTATATAGCTAAATATAGCAAAACATGCTATATAGAAAAATATGTTATATATAGCACGTTAGCCTACGTGTAACAATTTGAACGAGATATAGCAATTTTGGCTATATGTAGCAGAAATTCTGTTTCTGTAAGTGAGGGAAGGTTGGAGAACGACATGGACACGGTAGGAGCACAGTAGGAGCACGGTACCCTATGTGAAAACCGGCCTTTAATAGACTGATTAAAATAAATATTACCTAGTTATTAAAGATTTAGTTAATGAGATTAAATAATTTTTAAGTTAGCATAATACATGTTGGTACATATACACATTTCTGTGATTCTTTTGTGAATCCCTCTGGTCTGAGGAAGGTGAGCGTGGTTCACCGAACTCGATCACCATAATATTTGTGCATTTTGTACTTGTATTGTAATATGTTTGTGCATTTTGTGCTTATGTTGTAATATATTTGTGTTGTGTGACGTTTATTTGTATTGTGTAGTGAGATTATCTAAGTCTATACACTTTTATTTATATAATTTATCATGAATATCTTGGAACGTAGAAATCGTAATTATTTTTATTTTCGTTAAAGTCGACTGGGGAATGCGTAGAATATTTAAAGGGGAATTCAATAATTCTTATCCTGATTGTCTTCTTTGTTCTCAACGAAGCTTACTTTCTTCAATGAACCTCTGTTTTCTTGGTATAAATCGTTTATTTAAAGAATTTGTGAATTAAATAAAGTTACCTTAGTATGTGTTAAAATAAGTTAAATGTATTAGTTTTGATTTTCACATAAATAACAAATTTGGTGCCTCTCTTTTCTCAAGACCTATTTCAAACAATTAATTTCAAAGTACAGAACTATATTATTAACAATTATTGTGCTAAAATAAATAATTTGTTGGTAATTATAGTTGGAAAAAAATCTGCTTGATTATATTGTAAAGTA
Organism: Stictocephala bisonia; assembly: GCA_035578905.1. Lineage (NCBI taxonomy): Eukaryota > Metazoa > Arthropoda > Insecta > Hemiptera > Membracidae > Stictocephala > Stictocephala bisonia. Next base: position 28,064 of record JAQJVL010005757.1, on the reverse strand, counting down.
AAAAAGGGAATATTATTTCATACTAATTTATAAATACTTAATAACGAATAAGTTCTACTCAAACAACGAATCAGTTCAACCATTAGGTTAGTTACTCAAGTTTAATATTTGAAGCAATATTAAAAGAAAATAAATAAATAAAAGTATCGATAAGTTGGAATAGTGGGATATGTTTTTAATTTAATTATTCACATAATTATTTTACATTTCAAATTAGGTTGAAGGCCACTGGCAGGCTAAAATAGTATAGTATTTTTTATTTGAGGTATACTTTTGGATCATGTTTCTATTAGACCAAAACGTTAGTGCAGGAAAATGGGGTTATTGGTTTATTGGTCAGGGGAGGGAGCTTATTGGGTCAATAATTTAAAATGTAAAAGTTTATATACATTTTGAATGTCTAAATATGTTGTAACTAGGTAATATTTAATTATTAATCAAATTGTTACTTTTAAGGTTTAAGCTTGTTAAAAAAAGAAACTATTAATTATATTAAATATTTTGTTATCAAAGAAAATTTTTGGATAAATAATTTGGTCGGTTGTGAAAACCATTCAAGGATAAGGAATTTACGCGAACTGTTGACTGACATTAGATGATTTATGATGACTGTTAACATCAAAAGGAATCAATAATGTTTCCAATTTTAGATTTTTATATATGTTAAAGGTATATGCCTGTTATCTTATCAATATAATTGTTCATGTATAGACCGTCTTATGTTAAAGTATATCGTATATTGAAGTTACGTGAAAGTGTCACTGGAGGTATCCAGGTGGGTAGAGTAAGTAAGATGATCCACATCTGTTGTGTGTATGTAAGGTGAGAAGTTGGGGAGGGTCATACCAACACTGAGCTTTTAATGTGAGTTCGTTTTTTAATAAATCGTGAAAGGAAACCAAGAATCCGTAAATGTAATCTGGCGATAAAACGAGCCATCCAGCTTTATGGCACGTAAATTTTAAGAAATATTAATTCATTTTATTTTAAAAAAACGAGGTGACATTATTTATAAGTAAACCTTGATATACAGTGACAAGCCAGGTAACTCTAGTTACCTGGGCTGACGTCACAGTGGATTTACTGGGACAATATGGACTCTGAACTAATCTATGACTGCAGTGTTGTAGCTGAGTCCTGTATGACTGGGGTGAACAGGTTTAATCCTAAACAACCATCACTGTACAATGGTTATGTAAATCAAATTCTGTGGGGAAATATAATGTATCTTCTTGTTTTGATCCATTAGTAATTAAATAGTTCTTAGGTTCATTTGGTTTTTGAAACCGTCCAAGGGACTTATGAAGTAATATTCGAAATAAACAAGCATAATATTTCCATCTAATTTCAATTTTACTCTATACATATTATCACGTACCTAATTTACTGTATTTGTAATGTTTAACTTCATATTCAATTAACATAAAAGTAAAAAAAAAAAAAAATACATTTTAGTTTGTCTAGTACAATATACTCAATTTAAACACGTATTTAATTACTTCCTTCGTATAGTATTTGATTGAACTATGAGTTTATTTAATTACTTTTCCACTACAAGATTTATGCTAAAATATATCAAATAGCATTTCTTTTGATAGTAAATAAGTTTAGTTCTTTAAAATAATAAAATAATTTATACGTAAAACATACATTTATAACTTAAGATTTAACTCATGTTGTCTGCCATGACTATTCTTCTGATAAATCTTACCCTGGGTATATTTGTTTTTATATTTGAAAATATTACACACTGAAGTAGAACATTTTATAATTTAGACAGTAAGTGAGATGAGAAAGTTAAGCTACACTCAATGGGGAAATAAAACTGTACAATTTCATGTTTTACACTTCACATACCTTGTAATCTGAATGTAGTGAGAGCATTGTGTATCTGACAGAATGACAAGCTTAGATCACAAAAAGATATTTTTAGACAGGTCTCTTTTATGTCTTCATTGTACACTCAATATAAATCATGGGGTAATATTTGGAGTCGATAAAAGAGCTGAGATATATGTGTTTTAGATAATGTTAAAGCTTAAAACTTACGGACCTAAAAGCCTTTAAGGGTTTAATACAAATAAAATAACTCTCTTATAGTCAAAATAGAACAAGTTCCTAGTTTAATAAGAAATGTTATTTAAAAATATATAATTGTTTAAATAATGTATCTTAAAATACTCTGTTTATTGCGTTCCGTCCTTCATTTAAACTAAACCCTTTTACATAATACTACGTAGTCAATTAATAAATATATTAAGACATATATTGTGATTTATTCAATTGTTTTTATGTTACGATATTTAATGAAAGAATTATTCAACGAATCTGTGAAATGTTCATAAGCATAACAATAATTATCACTTTAAACAAACGTCTATGATAACACTTTATACCTAAAACATTTTTATATTGTTTTAAACACCCAGTTGATCTAATTAAACAGATTAAACATTTGATATTAAGAACTGAAAAAATCCTTCTTAATTCTGCTGGAATTATAGTGTACAAACACTGTTATATAGTTACAAACTCTATATCATGTAGAGTTCGGTAACTGTTACCAAATTCTGCTTAAAACGTCACAACTTAAGTAAATTTATGATTTGATAAATGCACTTTCAACCTACTCAATGACTATTTGACAAAGTTGTTTATGACAGGAAACATGTTAAATTAATTTCAATAGTACACCCCTCTGTGTTACAAATCTCTACCATGGATTAAATATGTTACAGTAACTGCGAATCTATAAAAATTAATTATGAGAAATGTAACTGTGATATTTTTCTAATAAAATCTATTGAATTAGACAGTAAGAAAACCATAGTTTACATTGAAATACATATTAAAAGCGTTAAGCATAACTGCGATATCATGAGATGATTGTACTTTTATTTATTATACCTTTTGGCATTAATTTTTCAATATTACCGGAAACCGAGCTTCGATCAGTTGAATTTTGCAAACTGAAGAGGTAGGATCCATATCTCCCAGAGGATCCTGAGGATCGTTTGTTATTGCTCTACCTTGCAGGTTATTGATAAAAGTTCGTTTCGGAAGTCAAATCAAATCAAAATATTTATTTGCAGTTGACGACAACAAGTATTGTATTGCAAGAATACATTTAAATTCTGGCATGCACATTAAATTTTTTTCCATTTGGACTTACACTTTAAGGACTTACAATTATATAATTCATTCCACTCAATAATCCCCGGCGTCAGTCACCCAAATAATTGGTTCCCCAGTCAAATGCTAAAAACTCGCCGACAGTATAAAATACCGTCACGTTAAACAGAGTTTAAGGAGAGTTTTTATCACCTTGGTGTTAAAGCATCTTTTATTAAATTTAGTAATCTATTGATGAAGTGAACGCCAGCTGGCAAGTATAGGTGTTCATAAACCACCGTTATGTGTCTCCCAGTTCTGTAGTTTAGTCTGCCCCTAGTCTCATACTCGTGTATGTATTGGTCTCTTGTTAAGGCACATTTAGCATTTAGACAAGCAAAACATTGTTGTTTCTAAAATATATAGACTAGGTAGTGTCAAAAGTTGAAATATTGAGGACTTCTTCGTTTGCCTTGCAGGTGGGTGCGATGGCACCGGACCCTTGAGGACACAGATAAAAAACACAAGTTACGTCTAAAATATAGTTTATTAAAATATATATTTATTTATTATTATATTTTTTAATTGCCAACAGAAAAGGAAATTTAATTAAACATAAAAAATTATGCTGTTGCCAGTTTTAAAGTTACAGATCCTTGAATGTCCTAGTGAAAAATATTACTCTAAACTTTCAATAAAGACATAAACTGTAAAAGCAAATAACAACAATATAATTACGTAAAAAATAACAACGAATAAAATACATGAATATATAATACAAAAAATAACACACTACAGATAAATAAGATATAAAAAATCAACTAATTTAAACAACAATACAATATAAATCAGCACCTATAATAGCCGGGGTCTTAGGAACATAAAAACTTCATACAGAGGTTTAGCCGATTTTGAAAAGGAGAAAAGAAAAAATTAATAATTTAATTATTCCACCGAGTCCTGCGGGCTAGTCAGGACGACTCCTAAGTGGAAAAGCAAGTTAAATTCAAGTCCACGAGAACCCCGTTATCAAATAAAAAAAATGCTTATCCCAGCCGACAACAAATTACATAAAAAAATATAAAATAAAAACTAATTATTCTCCCCTAAAAAGACCATAAAAACCCACCCTTAATAAACAAAAGTCCCCACAAAACAAATGTCCCACCCACAAAATAAACACAAAACTCTACTGCACAACGCTTCATAACTTGCACTCAAGTCCAGATGGGGCCAAAAGGGCCAGAAAAGAAATAAAAGGAGTGGATGTCACCTCCGAAAGAAGACTTTTGGCCTAGAGAAACAGAAGGCACATCGAGGAAGGGATAAAAAGTGACAGCAACCTCTGGGCTGTAAAGAATATCAAGTGGTCGGCCTCGTCAGTAGGTCCTCAACTACGTCTCTAGGCGACATCAGGGTGCAGGGTATGGCAGGTGACGGTCCATCTCTTCTCCCGAACCCTAGAGCCAAAAGCCAAAAAACTCAGCCAACCATGCCGACGAATAAAAACGGCAGCAGTCCAATGACGGCTAACAATATAGAACCAACACGAACAAGGAACAATGAAAATAAACACAGACACACAAACTAAAACAAACAACGAGTAAGGCGACTATTTGAAACTACTCGAGTATGTGCTACGGCACACCCTCCCTCCACAACAGGCAACCCCCTTCTAGCACCACAGAAGACACATTGCTTGGAAGTGAACACAGGGATAATAAGAAAATCTCAAACAAGGAGACTCATAGAGAACCCCTTAGAGAAAATGCAAGGCCTAGCAAGAAAACAGAGAAGTTGGGAAACCAAGTACATTTAGGGGAAAAAAAGGTGATCAGTCTCTCTCCAACACCCCCTGTGTTATTGTTCCAAACAGCTGGAAACAAACCCCGGTAAGGCTTCAAGTAAAAATCTGAGCCTTCCGGAAAACCCTGCCAGACTGGGGATCTACCAGTAAGGCAGTGACAGGTAACAGAAACCTCTGGATGTGGTAGGAACCAGACCACCTGAAACACAATATGGCAGCCCTTTTCTCCACAGTCTAACTAATCGGATGAGCCTGGCAATAGACCAAGTCCCCCACCTGGAAAAGATTGGTCAAACAACCTCGGTTATACCTCCTCCTTACAAGCTCCCTAGCAAGGTTGCGTCAGGCAGCCTCCCATGTCGCCTTGACATCAGAGGTACCAGGGGCTGGAAAAAAATCACTAAGCTTCTAAAAATCGGACAAGGGATTCGAAACAACTATTATAACATTCTAAGGTGACTATTCGAAACGACTCGACTCTATGCTACGTATATATATTAATACGGTTTTAGCTATAAATTAAAATGTAAGTAATTTACTAAGGACATAAATTATATTCATTCATTGCTTTATTCATAAACCAAGAGTACCACTAATTTTTACTTTTTGACCCCCTTCCGCTTTTAAGGGTCAATATGTACTTTTTTACCCTTAAAAAGCACCAGTCCGGGTGTGTGTGTGTGTGTGTGTGTGTGTGTGTGTGTGTGTGTGTGTGTGTGTGTGTGTGTGTGTGTGTTAAAATTCGAACATTTTCATAAAGTCAAAATTTTTGACAAAAGTAGATAATTTTGATAAAAGTAAAAAATTTCCAAAAATGTCTAAAATTCCATAAAAGTCAAAATTTTTGGAAATTTAGAAAATTTTGGAAAGGGGAGGGATAAGGGGAGTTAGGGGGGAGGGGAAGGGGCAGGAGAGAGGGGAAAGGGAGAATGAGAGAATCTTTTCTCGGAATTTTAGAAATTTTTTGATTTTTCGACTTTTCTAAATCAATTATATTAAGAGCGCAAGTAATATGTACTTTTAATATAATTTGCGCTCTTATTAAAAGTATATTAAATTACGTTCTAAATACACTGAGCTTTGTTTTGGCCATCAAAGTCTTGTAAGGCCATCAAAGGTAAGTAATGGTCTTCAAAGAGCTTCAAACTTATCGGTCTGGAATGAGTTGGCCTTTATTTGGAGTTAGCGTATACAGTCAACAAACAATACGTTTAAGGAAATAACGTTGGTGACTTGACACGAAAGGTTTTATATACTAAGGATCTGTAGGACCATTATGTCCTCTTTAATATTTAACATTTTTAAGTGGTACATTAAATGAATGCATGAATAATCTTTATGTAAAGTTCCTTCTTCATCCAACATAAGAATAGTTCCAATATAAAGTAAAGATTTAAATGGTTTAGATAAATCGAATGTCCTACTGCAATAAAGATGTTATTTTACATTTACCGTAAGACATGTTGTCAATTGAAAAGACTGTCTGAACAAGAAGCATTCAGCCCTGTATCTTACAGAAATCTTATTTGCTTGACAGAAACAAATATTTGTGATTCCTTTGGAAAGATAACTTAAACATCAAATACTTAAACACTTTTCGTAGTTCATAACATTTAACTTACTAAAAACAACTGTTGTTACCATTTTATATAAATAAACTGATGATATCAATATATAATTTCGGTAAATATTGAAAATAAAAAAAAATAAATAAATAAATGAAAAAAAAACAAAGTTGTCAGTGTATCCCAAAAACACTTATTAGCTATTTTATTGATTTTCTCATGTCTCTTTGCCTATTTAAACAGTTAATCATCACATTAAAAAAAATAAAGATATTAAATAAGACAAATTTTAATATTCCTCTTATTCACCTTTAAAGGAATATAGTACTAGACAGGATTACCAAAGAATGAAAATAGATTATTTAATGTATACTGCAATTGAAATAAACACATTAATCGAATATAACTTATTGCTAGTATTGTATCACGTTACAAATCTACTAAATATGTAGTCCTATACATCAATTTCGACTGTAAGAAACACATTTATACTAAAAACTATCCATATAGAGTAGTTAATCTACGATATGGATACGATGGAAGGGTCTGTTTAAATGCTTGCTTAAACACACCACCTTAACGTGACTTTGAACCACGAGAGCGGCAGGGCAAAAACTGTTGATGGTCTTATCTGGAATGGGCCCTGGACTGTCTGCGTGGCAAGTCATCTTTTTTAGCCGCTTAGATACGGCCACTCTTATGCGTAAGACATTCTAAAAAATGTAAAAATTATTGGAATTTGAACATAAATTTGTTGAGTACTATCAAAGTATTAGTATTTACAGTATTTTTAGTTATAAACGTAGAAGTGTTACAAAGTCTTACAACGTACATTTAAAGTACAATTTTAAATACATAGTAGGACTTAGTTTCCGTCATAGTTCTGTTCTTAAACTTTTCAGAAATATTTTACAAATGTTTGATTTACATGAAAATAACTGAAATGTTTGAAAATTTTTACTACTGTGAGTTAAATTATATAAAGTGTATTAAATGATATAATGATAAAAATAATGCAGTTAAATATTCTTTTTCATAATTTTCCTCTATGGAACAGTAATTCATATTCCATTTAATTTTCTTTCTCCAAAGCCCCTTCAATAATAACTTTGATTTTCCAATATTATTCTATTATACGCTTTCAAATTTACTTGTCTTAGTTTATTTTCTTAATTACTATGTAAAAATATCTTTCTGCAAAGGCTTTTTCCTTCAATAAATGTTCTAAAACTAACGAAATCTCTCTTGCTAATTACACTGTACAATATATTAGTATTGGCTTGCAACCTTGTTATAACATTCATACCATAACAACTTAAAACTAGAGTCTCGTATGTATTGATAAATGGCACACAGAAAGAGCTACTCTTCGTTAATATGTCTAAAATTATAGCTACTTAATTGATCAGTATATGGTAGGTAAATAGTCATAGAATGAATGATATTCACTTTATATGAGTGACAGTGAAAGTGAATATGAGTGACAGTTTAATTAAGTATTTGTGGGTATAACTTAGATTTTTATGGTAAATACTTACATATATGTTTACGATGCAAGGGAAAACATACTACTAACTAACACCAATAATACTACTAACAACTGAAAACATACTGGAAATCCTCATTAGTAATTACCCTATATAATTTGGCCCAGGAAAATTATACTAAAATAAATAGCCAAACTCCATAACAAATAATATCATTAACAAAATATTAAACCAAGTGTTTTCTCGTTCCTTGTTGGTAAAATTGTAATAAATAAAATTACTATATAAAACAAATAAGTTCACAATATTCTTGTTTTCTATCTTCTTCAAGGTTATGTCAAAGAATAACTTGTTCAATAAAAAGTATTATAAATATTCATAATATAAAAAATATTAACTATTTGTAATCATTTAAGAATATAAACTCACAAAGTCCAATATTTGAATGAAGTAAACCAATTCAAACTAATGAAATAAAAAAAAAAACAAAAAAAAATTATAATACATTTAGTGCAAAACAGAGAATGATGCAGATCAAACATGGATATATACAGAAGCAGATCATTTAAAATCAATTTATTTGATGAAATACTTATTATATTAATTCCAGTTTTAATGTAGATACAGATATAAAATGGATGGCTATTCATATAAACTCTAACAGTTTATGGTTTCAAATATATTGTGGAATCCTTAGGTTATCTCAAAATAATCATAGTAGCAACATTTAGTGATGAATGAATATTTGCAAGTTCCATGTATGGTCATTTGTTGCTTCAAAACCAAACAACGTGGAAAAGTTTTGTTTCATGGTATCTGTATTACTCTTTGGAGTAACCAAACGCAAAATATATTTAAAAAACAGGTGTTACCCCTATGCCCCCAACTGACCCCATATCAAAAATTTCAAAATGCAAGCAATACCTTGTAATACCTTTAATGAAAGCCATAAAAAATTTAACCTTTTGGTAAAAAAAGTTCAAATCGAACCAACCGTTTAGGTTCCATGTACAAAAACTCAATTTTTAAGCGTTTTAAAATAGTCCTTTTTAACAAGCCTTAAAGATAAAATTTAACGTTAAGTCTTTGTCAAAGTAATAAAACCTGCCTATTTAAACAATCTTAGTGAATTTTAATCAAATTAGTCATAAAAATAAATAATGAAATGAATTCAAAATTCTATTTTGAATTCAAAATTCTATTTTGAAAGTATTATTTGAAAAGGTATGAATATCATTTATTGGAATACTGTGATTGATCGATGAAACCAATTTAGTTTATTTCGTACCGTCCTTTATTTAAATTAAATCCGATTCCTATTCGCATAGTAATATTTAGTTAACTGAACAAATAAATTGTGGTATATAATAATACTTATCTGTGAAGTTATCATATGCATAATAATGATTGCAGATTAAATAAATTCCTTGTTACTACTTTGTAGTATTGAAAACCTTTTTTATTCCAAAAATAAGTTTTATAATTTAAATAGGCTTAACCAGAGTGGGTTTCCTTTATATAATACATACACTTTTTATTAATACTTTTGTATGCTTTGACATTTAATTATTACTTTCAAATAATTAAAAACGCCAGAGAATGGCGCAACATCTATTACCATGTATGCCAAGTGTTGTCGTGGCTAGAAGGTAAAATATAAAAATTACGAATAAGGTTTATTTGTGTAACAAGAATAAACAATAAACGAAACAGTTAAGGCCGGTTTTCACATAGGGCACCGTGCTCCTACTGTGCTCCTACCGAGTCGTGTCATGTGGAATAGAAAAATTGTCTATTCCATTTATTTTGTATGGGAAAGCAGTTTGCGATTTTCACATTACCTTTCGTGCTCCTACCGTGCTCCCACTGTGCTCATGTCGTGCTGTTTTCGATCGTTCCACCGAGTGATCGGCGAAAATGACCGGTAGGCAGTCTGTAGGCAGTCTGAGCACGACAAGTGCACGGTAGGTCAGGTGAAAATGCCTTACATGTCTCCCTACGTCGCCGCTTCGGCGCCCAACCCCTGCTTTTCCTAGTTCGGGTGTTCCCGACCTCCTCCGAAAATTACCGATCGATTGCATTTTTTTATTTAAACTGTCTCTACAATGTAGAAGGAGATATTCCAACATTGGATAGCTCATCCTGAAATATTTACGGATCTTTTCAGAGTCATCTCTTAGCCGGCTCAAAGATGTGTGAAACTCCCCTTCCTCTTTTCTAGTCTGATACAGAAGGTGAACCCAATATCGTTTCGACCGTTTCATCTTATTTATTTACATTTCAACTGTTGAATAAACCGCTCAAGCAATAACAACATACGTAGCGTCCTGATCCATTTCGGTGACAGAGTAGTGAGTTCTATATTATAAAGCCGCGTTTACAATAGTTCTATATAGATAGCAAAACATTAATTTTATATAGCAAAATATGCTATATAGCAAAACATACTATATAAAAAAAGTTATATAGCAAAACGTGCTATTTACAAAAAGATTTTATATAGAAAAACATGCTATATAGCAAAACGTGCTTTATAGAAACATGTTATATAGCTAAATATAGCAAAACATGCTATATAGAAAAATATGTTATATATATAGCACGTTAGCCTACGTGTAACATTTTGAACGGGATATAGCAAGTTTTGGCTATATGTAGCAGAAATTCTGTTTCTGTAAGTGAGGGAAGGTTGGAGAACGACAGTAGCCGGGTCCCTACTGCTGAAAACGCGCGACGTGGACACGGTAGAAGCACAGTAGGAGCACGACAGTAGCCGGGTCCCTACTGCTGAAAACGCGCGACATGGACACGGTAGGAGCACAGTAGGAGCACGACAGTAGCCGGGTCCCTACTGCTGAAAACGCGCGACATGGACACGGTAGGAGCACAGTAGGAGCACGACAGTAGCCGGGTCCCTACTGCTGAAAACGCGCGACGTGGACACGGTAGGAGCACAGTAGGAGCACGACAGTAGCCGGGTCCCTACTGCTAAAAACGCGCGACATGGACACGGTAGGAGCACAGTAGGAGCACGACAGTAGCCGGGTCCCTACTGCTGAAAACGCGCGACATGGACACGGTAGGAGCACAGTAGTCCACGCCCATGGTAGGACACGCCCATGATCCAGAATCTCCCTGTGATCGATGGGATGGATCCTGAGGAGCTTCTTAAGTTTCTGGTGGCCTTTCTCAGACTTAGTGAGATGCCCGGCATGCAGGCTGGGGACTTGCTTCGTCTGATTTTCCCGTATTGCAGAGGTCCCGTTGGGGAGTTGCTGAGTTCTGTCTTGGCCAGTGATGCCTCGGTGGACTGGTTCCATCGAGAGTTACTTTCGTCGTTTCTTCCCATTCGACTCAGGGAGAGGATGGTCATGGACAGATTTTATCGGTCGCAGGGTAGGGGCGAGTCTCTGGCAGCCTATATCTCTTCAGTCAAGGAAGCTCGGCAAGCGTTTCGCCTCACACTTTCGGAAGCTGACACCGTTCGGGTCATCCTGGATGGCATTTCGCCTGAAGAACGGTGTAGGCTAGTTTTTGCTGGTGTTCCTTCGACGTTTCGGGAGCTGCATCAGCTGTGCATTGTTTCGCGCAGCGTGCAGTTCTCAGACCAGCAAGGGAGGGATCATGAGAGTCATCGTGCTCTCCCCACCCGTCGACCGGCTATTCTGTAGGTGTGAGTCAGCCAGTGGAGGGTCGTGGTTCTCGGCCTCCGGTTGTGTGTTTTGCTTGTGGCCAACCTGGTCACATACGACGTGACTGTCCACGTGCTCGAGGTCGTGGGGCGGGAAACGCTCAGCGCGGGGGGTTGCCTCCACAGTAGCTCCCCGCGTTGTTGCAACTGACCGTGGCCATTTGCCTCTGACACGTGCCCATAGCAGGAGTGTCGGGGATTTTTCGGGCCTTGCTGGCATGGCTTCCCTGGGACTTAGTGCGGTCACCTCGGTGTGTCCTGGCGTTTTTGTATCTTTTGTTGGTACGGTGTGTCGAGCCCTTCTTGATTCTGGTTCGGCATGCAGTATCATCAGCCTTTCTCTTTTTGAGTCCCTTGACGCCTTAGGACTTATCAGGCACACCGAGCCTTCTTCTGTTACTTGCTGGATGGCATCCCAAACTCCTCTACCTATAATTCTAAAGGCGTTTTTCCATTTTAAAATCGAAGGATTTTCCTGGAGGTGGGGTTTTCTGGTTGCCAAGGACATGGCGGTTTCTTGTATCATAGGGGCAGACTTCATTTCTAAGAGTGGTATGGTGCTTGACCTCCAGAAGCGCCAGATGTTTTTCAAGTTTAATCGGCGAGTTTTGGTGCCTCTAGTAGGTGATTCTGACTGCCCTCCTGCAGTCAGAGAGGTGGGTTGTGAGCCCGAACAACCCAAGGTGGATCCAGTTGGTCATCTCCCCCCTGAGCAGGCGGAGGCCATTAGGAGGCTGTGTTTGCGGTTTCCTGATGTGCTTACGCCGGAGCTTGGGGTCACTTCTCTTCTGGAGTATGAGATCCACCTCACCGATTCTCAGCCAGTTAGAAGTCATCCGTACAAACTTGCTCCCCCAAAGATGGAGGTTATGAGGGCTATGATTGAGGATCTTCTGAGCAAGGGTGTGATTGAACCGTCTCGTTCCGCTTATGCCAGTCCAGCTTTTCTTGTGCCCAAGCCTAATGGTAAGTCTAGGCTTGTGATGGATTATCGGAGGCTCAATGCTAAGATCGCTATTGACTCGGTACCTCTGCCTGATTTGCATACTGTGTTTGATTGGTTCGGTAAGGCTAAGTTTTTCAGTGTGTTTGATTTGAACCAGGCCTACCATCAGATTCCATTGAAGAAGGAATCACGGCCTATGACTAGCTTCTGTGCTCCCTGGAATCTTTACCAGTTCACTAGGGTTCCTATGGGTCTTGCTGTGGGTGCCCAGACTCTTACTCGTCTGCTTGATTCCATCTTCCATGATGTGAAGTTCAAGTTTGTCTTCAATTACCTGGACGACCTTCTTGTCTACAGTGAGACTTTCGGGGAACACATGCAACATCTGGAGGAAGTTCTTAGTCGCCTTAAATCAGCTGGCCTTACTGTCAATCCAGAGAAAGTCACTTTTGCTCGTCCTGAAATTTCTTTTCAGGGTCATCTGATATCTTCTCGAGGCGTCTGCATTGATCCTGCGAGGACCCAGGGCATTCGGGATTTTCCTCCTCCCAGAGATGCCAAGGGGATTGCCCGTTTTGTGGGGATGGTGAATTTTTACCGTCGCTTCATCCCTAACGTGGCCGAGCTTGCTGCCCCGTTGAACGAGCTGTGAAAGAAAGGTGTCCCTTTTGTGTGGGGCCAAGCTCAGCAGACTGCCTTTGATGCTCTCAAGGAGGCTATCATGCAACCTCTTTCCTGCGTATGCCTGATTTTAGCAGAGAATTTATTCTTCAGACTGATGTCTCCTCCTCCGCCATTGCTGCTGTTCTTTCTCAGGAGTTTGATGGGGTCAGGCAGCCCATCGCTTTTGCTTCGAGGACGTTGTCTCACCAGGAACAGAAAGCTTCTTCCATCTATGAGTTAGAGTGTCTGGCTGTTGTCTTTGGTACGGACAAGTTTCGGCGTTTCTTGGAACACGCTGAGTTCTTGCTGGAGACGGACAATCAGGCACTGACTTGGCTTCTTGCCCATCCCCGACAGCTAGGGAAAATTGGTCGCTGGGTGGTCAAAATTTCTGCTTTTAAGTTCCGAGTTCAACATCTTAGGGGTACCCAGAATGTCATCGCGGATGCTCTTTCCCGCATGTACCACGAACCCAGTGATCCACCGACTGAGGCTGTTGCTCAGTGTGGTGCTGTTCTTCTGGATTTTCCTCTGGCTTTTGACGACCTACTGTCCCATCAGCAGAAAGATCCTGAGCTGTCAGTCATCTTAGGTGAGCTTCAAGAGGGAGGTGCCCACCCTCCCTATTTTCTGTCCAAAGAGGTTCTCTGTTGCCGTCCTCGACAGAGGGGTGAACCCCGTGTAGTGCTGCCTAGTCATCTAGTACCGATGGTCTTTCAATATTATCACTCTTCTCTTGTGAGCGGTCATCTTGGCATTCATAAGACCATCGCTAAGATTCGTAGGTACTTCATCTGGAAGGGCATGGACCGGGATGTTGCGGGCAGAGTGCGGGCTTGTCACCTGTGCTCTCTCAGCAAGCCTAGTCAGGATGCAAGGTTAGGGTTGTTATCTTATGAGGTGGCCGAGCGTCCTTTTGAGAAGGTGTTCATCGACTACATGGGTCCTTTTCCCCGTAGCAAGTCAGGTAGCTCCTACCTACTTGTTTGTGTGGATGCTTTCTCGAAGTTCGTTTGGCTTTTCCCACTTCGGAGTGCCACGGCTAAGCTCACCATCCGTGCTTTCCAGTCCCAACTCTTCCAGCACTTTAGTGTGCCTTCCACTCTTGTGTCCAACAACGGTAGCCAGTTTACCCCACACGAGTTTCGTAGGTTCTGTTTTGGCAATGGTATCAGGCATGTGACTACCTCTCCTTATTACCCACAGCCTTCTCATGCAGAGCGGTTCAACCGCAATCTTCGGTCTGCCTTTATTACCATCCATGCTGAGAAGCAGAACACCTGGGATGAGAGTCTCTCTTGGCTCCAGCTTGCTTTTAATTCTTCCAAGCATGAGAGTCACAATGCCACTCCCTTCGAGATTCTACATGGCTACCCTCCTAACAACCCTTTGTCCAACTTGTGGAGGCTAGAGGATCTTCTACCTATGCCAGGTGCCACTGACGTAGTGTCCACGTGGCGGGCTGCTCGGCGCAACCTGCTACGTGCTAGAGAGAGAGTGAGGAGGAGGTATGATAAGGGTCGTACTCCTAACCCTTTTCAGGTTGGAGATCTGGTTCTTTGTCAGGCTCACCTGGTCAGTTCAGCCGCGGAACGAAGAGCAGCAAAGTTGTGCTATCGGTGGTCTGGTCCCCACCACATCGACAAGATTTTGTCCCCGGTGACTGCTCTGCTGGTTGATCCCCAGTCAGGCAGGGTGTTCAGGAAAGCCCATGTGTCCCAGCTTAAGGCTTTCCGGGGAACGGTTGGTCCAGGAGTTGGTGTTCCTGGGGGTTTCTTGGGGCAAAGAAATTGATCACCTCTGCGCCCTAGGTGGCTGTTCTGAGAGAGTTTTCTTTCTCTCTTTTCTTGTTGGGCCCGACAGTCAGGGTAGTTTGCTCCCTGTTCGAGGGGTTTCCCCTCTTAGTTTCTCTTGGACGTCCTTGGAACACCACTCTTCGGAGGTCTTCTTCGTCTTCGGTTTGGTTCCCTGACGTACCGAGTTTTCTCCCCTGCCTGGGTGTGTTGAGTTTTAAGGAGGGAGGTTGTACCGGGTCTTTAGACCGGTACATTTCTTTTTTTCGTCGTTGTCTGCCAGGCTGCCTGAGATCGCTCATGCCCTGCGATTCGCGTAGTTGGTAGCTGTTGGCCCGGATCCGTTCGTTCCGTGTTCCGGTCTTTAGCTGTCAGGTTGGCCATCTTCTAGATTGTTCTAGTAGAGTTCTACTCAGCCGAACCTCCTTACCATGCCAGGCTAGAGCTCCTAAAACTCCAGGGTCCTTGAGTGGGACGTTCAGCCCTCAGCCTGCCGTCCGGGGATTGTCTACCATCTGCACTGCTAGCCTGGCCTGAGGACCATGTTGGAGCCTGGAGTTGCCCGCTACCCGCCCTACATCTTTGGTGGTAGAAGTCTTCTGTCCTCAGGTCAGTGCGTTCTATGTCATTGTTTCCCGGCGGCTGAGCTCGGGGTTTTGCTGCTTAAATATTTACAAGAAAAAAATAACAAAACAAAAAAAAAAAAAACAGTGAAATACAGGAAATATAAAAGAAGAAAAAAAGTTTGTGGAACTGTTTAATTTGTGCCTAGGCCTAAAACTGATGGGACAAAGTGGGCAACACAGCCATGGGGACCTTTATATGTATTTTTTTTATATAAAAGGAAAAAGAACTTAAAATACAAACAAAAGGAACTTTTTGATGTTAATATTTATTTATATTTATATTTCTTGTTATTTAGTTTAATTAGTTTATTTTGTTGTTAGATTTTTTAGAGTTTATATTTGTTAGGTCCCTATGGTTAAGTTATGTTATTATTTATTGTTATGTTTAGGCCTAGTGATCGTTATTTATTTTTTTAAAGTGTATTAGGGGGGGTTTGGAAGTGAATTTTTACTCGAACGGGACCGTTTTATATTTTTTTTAAATTGTTTAATTTTTTAAACTCACCAGAAGGGGATTATGGGACTTTTACTTAACTTCTAATTCGGAGCTGCCCAGGGATTCCGGCTTACTCCCTGGCCCGGTGGAATTATGGGATTTGGGCTAATTTGCCGGTTTAATTGTTGTTTGCCAGAAGTTTTCTAAATTTTCACTTTTATTTGGGGCTTAAAATTTGCTTACGTTTGGGGTGTCTCTGGCTAGGCTGCAGATAGGCCATACACCATGTAGTTGTTAATTTTGGTTTTTGTAGAGTTTGTGGGTTTTGTAGCTTTGGTGAATCTTGTTAATTTTAGTGTTTATTGTTATTTATTTAATTGCGTCTATTTATTGTGGCCTTCTGCCAAGTTTTGATTATTTGTAGGTTTAATTGGAAATAAATTAGTTTTGCTCAGCTGCCGAGTTTTATTTTGACCCTCCAACTGCCACCCGTGATCCCATCGCTCGACTTGTTTTGAGCCATCCCCCGGTTGGCACGCTTACCAGCTTTGGTGGGGGGGGGATTGGTCTCATTACTCGATATTAACATATTTTAACTAAACGGTATTAGCACATAAAAGCCCTTACAAAATAAAGCTATTACAATTATATGTTGAGACCACTAAGTCTCTCAAATTGGAATTTCTATTCAACACCATTATAATATGTAAAACAGTTGCCATCCTTTCATCAAACATAATATATACTATCCCTTGTATTTTCCGCACTACCTAAAACCCTTTTCCTTTGTGAGTTGTTCTAAAAAGGTCGGTTGAAGCTTGCGTAAAATACACCTTTTCATTATAAACTTTCGTAATTGAATAAGTAGAAACATTTAATTAAAACCAACGCCAGAACAACGTTATGTACGTAAATCACCTACACTTTCCAATTGATTGATATTACCATATATAAGTCAAATCACTTATAAAAAAAAAAGAAAGTTTGAACACAATTAATTTGTCATTAATTGCTAGTAAATATTATATTATTTTTATTATAGTATATTTGAAATGTATTATATTTATTGAAGTGATAGTACCGTAATACGTATATGCCTTACTGTCTTATTGTGGGGGCTTAGTGGTTTTTAGACGCTTGATTGCTTGTTCTAGGATTTGAGCTTATAACCAAGCTAAAGTTCGGCGCTTCACTCGTTATATAGATTTCACGAACAGTCTTGCCTGGATTCAGAACATCAAAAAATGTCAACTGGCAAATGAATAATAATAAAAAATCAAATAAAATAAAAAAACAGTATTAAGACGTTAAATAAGTGTTTTCCACACATAGAATAAATTTATTGCTTTGTAATAAATATGTCATGTCAAGAGGTCTTAAAGTATGCAGTCAGACCCTAACACATGGAGTGTGTAATAAATAACCACGAATTGAAAGCAACTCTCTCTCTCTCTCTCTCTCTCTCTCTCTCTCTCTCTCTCTCTCTCTCTCTCTCTCTCTCTCTCTCTCTCTCTCTCTCTCTCTCTCTCTCTCTCTCTCTCTCTCTCTCTCTCTCTCTCTCTCTCTCTCTCTCTCTCTCTCTCTCTCTCTCTCTCTCTCTCTCTCTCTCTCTCTCTCTCTCTCTCTCTCTCTCTCTCTCTCTCTCTCTCTCTCTCTCTCTCTCTCTCTCTCTCTCTCTCTCTCTCTCTTTAACTTTCTTTCTTTTTCTCTGATTTTTCTGATGCTGCAACTTAACATTCTCACATCCCTGCTAATTTAAGTTAATTGATCTTATAAGAAGCTCTAATGTTGTTTAACTATACGGACGTGTTGGTATGTAAATACGATATTTCAATGTGTTATGAAACATCATTGTATCAAACATTTTGGTGTGTGGCGCTGTATTACTCTTATATATGAATGTATTCGTAATGAAAATAACAGTCCTTTAAATAGAGAATATTCACAGCCTCTGTTATGAAATTTACTCTAACGGTACAGTTCTTACAAACAAAAGCCAAGAGTTGAAACGTTGTTGACTTTGGCATTTCAATCAATCAACCCAGCCTCTGTCTATCAGAAGAAAATGTAAGCTTATAAGAAAGCGTACATTGAAATTTTACGTGTTGAATCAAAGTTCTAGCAATTTAGTCCATTATATATAAAACTATTAAAACTTTTAATTTATAAATATCGCTGTCGAATTGAATTCTGAAATAAATCAAGCCCAGTTGTAAAAAATGAAGAAAAGATCCAGTTCACAAACTGTAGGTTTAGTACTTTTACGAAAGGTCATGATCAAAAAACCCAATTTATTGATTAATAGTT
This sequence comes from Stictocephala bisonia, assembly GCA_035578905.1. NCBI lineage: Eukaryota > Metazoa > Arthropoda > Insecta > Hemiptera > Membracidae > Stictocephala > Stictocephala bisonia. The sequence goes on along the minus strand of JAQJVL010005757.1, from coordinate 9,632 downwards.
TTATTTTCAACTTATAAGTTTATCAGTATGAATAGCCTAGGCAAAAAGTATGATTTAAGTAGTTTAAGTAGAAGAAAGATAGTTGTTCAAACTGATGTGATTATCATAACAAAACGTAATGAATCTAAACTCTCATGACAAGGTTTACCACGCCATTATTAAATTACAAAGTGACAGTTTAATTAGTTCTTTAATGTTATAAAATTACTAAACATTTTTATTACATGTTACTAATAATAAAATTGTAATTTCTATAAGCAACTATATAATCAATAAACTAGACTAAAAAAATTTAGAAAATCACTCTCTGTTTGTAGTTAAGTATTATTAAAACACACACACACACACACACACACACACACACACACACACACACACACACACACACACACACACACACACACACACACACACACACACACACACTAAACAAAAAATAAAAAAAAATAGTTTCTATATATAAAGAAATAACCATTTTTAAAGGTATTCGTAATTTCTGTATAAATTCGTTTGATTTATTGCTTAAATACAGTTAACGTATACTATTTGAAATATTATCAATTTCCTTCATCTAAAGTAATAAATTTTACTATTGGTAAAAATGGAAAAACTAAAAATACTGGTGAACTGGAGAAAAAGAGATATTTCTATAATAACTAATAATATAATTGGATAATTAATTAAAAAGCAAAACTATTTTGTGAAAATGTAATTCAATAACCCCTAACACTTTTGGAGGGTTTTCTAATTTACACTTACTTCAGTAAACCACTTAAGTTTTTCAATCGGCATGCACTGTAAAAATTAATTAAATTTACTTAACCACTATACAATATGCATCGCTGTTTGAAGTGTTTTAACATATTTATATTCTTAAGAACCAAACATATTATTGATCAAATTTATTTTTCATTGACTACATACAAATAAAAAAATAGTTGTTTTTAATTTACTGTTCCATCCTCTAATTGGTAAATTTCAAAGATCCTTTGACGTACGTAACACACGGATATATCTGTTAGAACCCCACCGTCCTGTATATTGTATTCAGGGCCTGCAGTTGGTATGCCCTAAATTGTTTTCAAAAAATTCGTTAACAGTAAAATTTGATATACCAATGAGATTTTAGTTGGTGGCACAATCGTACTCTTGTATAAAGACAGTAATTTACTAATTGATAGATCATGTAAAAGAACTACCAACTAATAGCAATAAAACGGTGCTAAAAAATTATATGCCTTATTTAACATTTAAATATGACTGACTCTATATTCTTGTGTATAAAAAATAAAAATATATCTATCTTAAAAATTAAATTTTTAATACCTCTCATTTTTTTACTACCGTTTCAATAAGTATTTACCATAAAAATGCAATTTTAAATATAATTTGAAAAACAAATAGCGATATATTATAAGGGACCATTTAATATAGTAGTTATGATCTTATGCAATGTTTGCTTAATTAGACGGAGTTGAATTTTTCTTTAATATGATGTATCTATCCATTTTTAAATAATTTATGGTAACAATTGTCTGTAGAATTTTCAGGTTAACTTTGAGAAAGTATATAATAGACAATAAGACAATACTATTGATTGTCCTAGATATTTGCTATATATTATTTAGGATATCCTATATATTTGTTATATATCAGTAACGTTCAAAATCAATACCATAGCCCTTATGTAGAGGAATATAATTGGTCAATAATATTAAAAAATATATTAAAGACAGATGCCATATAAAAGTGAATTTTTTTGAGACATTTGCGGATTCGGGTTTTAGAAAAGGGTTTCACAGTTTCAGTATTTGATAAAAGAGTTCCATCCAATCTTTTTTTCAATCATTAACTCGTTTGAGCAATACACGTGGGGTTGTTGTTTTGAAGTTAAGTAGTGGAGAGGGCTGTCTTCAGACTTCTCTTTGAGAACTAAATGATTTTCAAATGATTTTATTCATAATTACTGGAATACAATGAATATTTGCTCAATATGTGGTTTGCTAACATGTTACTGGTATATGAGAGTAACCAATTTGTTTTGTAGTGTGGTTGGTTGAGGGTAAGCTAAGAAATTATAATTACCTGTTTCAATCTCAATCCAAACTAAACAAATATTGAAAGGGATTAGGCGATAGCTTCGGGCTGTTTATGTTTCATTTGGCTACTCTTGAATATGCTTAACTCACTTTACGTTAACTTTAATTTAGCGCTGATTACAGGAACTTTTAAGTTGGTACACAAGGCTAAACTTGAAATAAATGTATGTGACATTTCAATTTTATGCTACACATAAAATTATATTACATTCAAGACTTTAAAGGTAAAAAGTTGTTATGTGTAGAAGATAGGTTTAAAAACATATGATCAGCTGTTATATATTTTAACTTAATTTATTCATATGTATGTCTATCCATCAGTGGGGACTGATGGATAGACTGGAGGACATAGATTTTGCGGACGATCTATGCATAATGTCTCAAACACTGAATGACATGAAAGGAAAGCTTGAAGACCTTCATAACAAAGGAGAAAAAGTTGGCCTAAAAATAAATTTTGAAAAAACAAAAGAAATGAGGATAAATAATAGAAATAATCAGCCGCTGGTGGTGAATAACAAACTTATTGAGCAAGTGGAACAATTCCAATACCTGCGAAGCATTGTTTCTAAGACGGGTGGAACTGATGAAGATGTAACCAGTAGGATTAGGAAGGCCAAAGGAGCATTTGCCCAACTTGCACCAGTTTGGCGATCAAGTCAAATAAGAAGAAAGACAAAATTAAGGATTTTTGAAACCAATGTAAAGTCGATCCTTCTATATGGCTGCCAGACATGGAAAGTCACTAAAACAGTAACAAGTAAACTGCAAGTCTTTATAAATAAGTGTCTCCGAAGAATCTTTAACATATACTGGCCAGATAGAATTTCAAACGAGGAATTGATGCGAAGAGCAAATGAAAATCCTATTGGTGATACCATTAAGAAGAGGAAGTTTGGGTGGATAGGCCATACACTAAGAAGGCCCATTAACAACATCAGCCGACAAGCCCTAGATTGGAATCCCCAAGGAAGTAGAAAAAGAGGAAGACCGAAGATAACTTGGAGGAGGTCAGTCGAGAGGGAGATTGGAGAGGAAGGCAAGAGTTGGGAAGAAGTAAAGCAGCTGGCACAGGATCGGGTGCGATGGAAGGCATTTGTTGCAGCCCTACGTCCCCCAAGGGAATTCAGGAATTAAATAAAAAAAAAAAAATGTTTATAAAATTTGTTTCTGTTCAACAATAAGTCATGTTTTTGGGGAATAAAACAGTTCAGTCTTCAGTTAACACTAAAATGTTATATTTTTTTAATTTTGTGACGAGGATAAGTATTTTTTTCGTTTTTAGGTAGTTTTGTTTAGTTTAACAGTTTTTTTTAATCCTGGCTAACCTCAGGGACAAATATTTATTCAAAGTTCATGATATAGTGATAGAACGGAACTTTTACGAAGTCATAAGTACATCTTACACCTGCAGGAAAGTTTCCTTGTTGGAGTCCTGCCATTCTTAGGTCAACAAGGTGGTGCCCTAATTCCTGGCTACTACTGATGAACTTGGAAACATTTATTTTTATTTGGATGATAACTACTCAAAACTTTTTCCCTAATACTTGGCATGTCTCTGAGAAGAACCCCAATTATTCCTGAGCTACCAAAGTTTTATACGGACAGGCGTGACATGTCATTCATATAATGATGATTAGAAAAGTAAGAACGACAATAAAGAAATTAACATTCAATGTAATACGTTTTATATAATGTCTATTTTAGTGATATTTTACCCTCTTTTAATATCATAGGCCTATTCATATTTACTCAATTATATTATATTAATATTGTAGTCAGTATCTTCAATGTTCGATGCCTATCGGTGTGGATACTACTAGAGTTCTAGGGTGTCCATGTTGGGTATTAGTCAGTGTTATATAGAGGAGAGAACCGAGTATAAGTCTTATCATTGACTTATACTCGGTATTTATAGTAAATAACAAATGTTATTCGATTTCCTTTAACTATGTTCCTTTGGTGCTTATTGATTTGTTTATTTATTTTTATTTCGTTTGTTATTTATTTTAAGATTACCTATATATTAAAGATATTTTATTATGATAAAATTAGTTGATCTCTCAAATAGCTATATGCTAGAGGGATTAAAAAAGACACTGCAATGTAAAAATAAATTTAAGAAATAATAAATGATTTTGAATTTGAATCAATTAGCTGAAAATCAGGCTTTTACGTCGTTAGAATACAACGTAAAACTGTGACTCTTATTTACCCTGGCTATTGTAATATTTAAAACTACTCTATTAAAGAATAGTCGAGTCTAGTAACAATGACTACACTCGTCACCAAATTCCCTTTAGCTAAATAATAATAAATGTGTTTTTTATGGCCCTGCCAAAGTAATGCCAAAGTACTTCATAACCCTTTTGATATGATTATACAAATGACCAATCATGCATGGATAAGTACTTGGCAATTTAAAAAAAACTATACTTTTTTAAATATATACAATTACATAATGCCCAATAACCTTATATTTTCCTACATAAAACATTCAAAGTAACCTAAGGTAACCTGAGATACTGACCGTTTGCAATGATTTATGATTATAAAATACTGTGATGAATGATAAATATTGTTTTAAAGCTTATTTATCATTCATTCATCTCTAAGACGCCGATCGTAGGGATTTGGGCAAATTTGAGGGGTGAATGAGTGTGATTAGTGTAGATGAATGAGTGTAGTCACTGTTACTATCTGAGTTTGACTTAACTCAGAAAGGACCATTTATTAATAGCCCACTAGCCAGGGCAACTATGGACCTACAGCTTTACGTGGAATCCGAACCACGTAGTGTTAGACTGATTTTCAGCTAATTGACAAGACTTTGTTTGTCATATGTCCTGTAATTGATTTTATTGCGATTAAAATTACGTTAGCGTGAATTCTCCACAAATTTTATACATTTATATTTCAATCATTTATAAAGTGGTTAATGATTATGAAAACTATACCAACCAATTTTACGCATAGAATATATATATATAAATATTTTTTATGAATATAATGTAAAACAATATTTTATAAGCTGTAACTGTTGGACGTTATCTAAATTAAATAAACTCTAATTTATGTAAGAAGCATAACATTGCTAATGTGCAAGATAAAATGGCCTATTAAGAAGGAAGGAAGCCTTCTCTGGGCATGAATATAAAATACAAGCCGACAATGGGCTTACATTACTGGGATGGGCTTCATGAAGAGGAGCGTTAATATTAAGTCACTATTACTGCAATTCGGTTACTTCATTCAAGGTTACTGCCAGTAAATGTCTTTTAAATACGATTTTAAAATTAAAAAGATCAGTTATAAAAATTAACTCTCAACAATTACTTAAAATGTATATCGTACTACAATTTAAAAAACTAATCAACATTATGTTTTAAATTAAAACTAGTGCCAGGTTCCAAATTTAAAACTTAATGTAATAATATATTTTTACTAGGTTTTTAATATTTCAAATAAGCCACGTGAAGTATGATTAACAAGTGCGTATTACAGCACCAGTTGTTACAATAGTAGTCTTTACATCGGATTGTCTTCGTTGTTTACATGAAATATATTTTTCTCATATGTTTGCTTACATGGATATGGTTTTAATGTCTAGAAGTGACTGTTTATTTTGCCATTAATCATATCCCTTAAAATAAATCATAAGCATATAACTCGTAGTTATCTATATATAGAATGACAAAACGAATGGGGTAGGATTAAGTAGGAAAAGCACGCCAGAATAGATGGAAAATAACATAACTGTTATCGACTTTATACACAATTAAGAATGATTGCATGATTACTATGGTGCAATTATCACCCATTAGAAAAGAGAGGACTTTTAATGGGAGCCGGAATGATTGTAGATAAATGACATATTTATTTAATATGTATCCTATGATCCATTCCTTATTCTATACAGTTTTTATCTTGAAAATTTTAATTTTTATACATTAAATCATGGGTTTAATTCCTTAGGGTAGTTTTGTTTCATTATGTTAGAAAACCTTTCCCAAAACAAGTTACGGAAGTTTTCAACTGAAGTGGCAGAACTACTGATTAAACAGTTTCAAGATATAAACTGATGTTACCTCACTATAATAGCATAGTTTCCTAATCAAAATATATAAATACTCCTTACACTATGTATGATATATGATCCTAAAAGGTAACATTTGAACAGAGAAGATATCTGCGAGTGTTTAGAACCTTCTGTTGTAATATGTTTTGTGCAATCTCTATGTTTATTTTGTTCTTTGTATTTGTATCACGAGTCATAAGTTATCGGCATTTCATACAGGATAAACGTTCAAAACATATGTTTTCCTGTTTCTGGTATTAGATTTTACAATAGATTGCCGATTACCATCTTAAACCTGCCACCAACAAAATTTCCCAACATTGAACAATTGGCTTATTACTAACCCTTTCTATACCATCAATGAATTGTATGAAGAAAATTACGCTGGCCTAATAGAACTTATGAAGAGGTCCTTTACTAACACTACAAATAAAAAGTGTATGCTTACACAAGCCTACTAATACACGTATGTAAGTTTATAAATGTACGTAATATTGCAACAGTTTATTATATAAATAGTGTTATATTGTTACATAAGTCACTGATTTGAGAGAATATATTGTTTTCAATTTCACTTCCACGCATCTACAGACAATTTGTAGTTTTATAGAATTTTACTATATTTTTTAATTTATTTATTTATTATTAACGGTTAGTAATAAACGGTGTGTTATGGTTATTGTAAACCATAACATATAACAGTTCCTATCATTACATTTAGGGTAATTTTTAATATATACCAATAATTATGTAACAGTTTGCAAAATATATTTAAAATGTTGGCACAACACCTAATATACAAGGTTATTCTGTTATGTAAGGGTATATGGGAGAGTTAATAATACATTATATGTATGGGAGGAAATGATGGTGGTTTTAATGAATGTATAGTTATTACTAAGAATATATTATAGAAAATGTTGCTTAAATAGTATTAACTTATTTCAAAGAATGCCACAAACACCAATAGTGATATTATTTATTAATTTAAATTAAAAGTCTTATATTTACAACTAAAATTAGTGTTTATCGAGTATATAGCAGTGATCGTTGTACATTTCCCTCCAAATTGATCAGACGTCACACATCAAGAGGTTCTGAGGACAAACCACAAACACTCCAAAGCTCTTCACAGAGGTATCCTTTGTGGCGTGTGATTTCCTGAGAGATGGAATACAAATTGTATTTATTTGATTCGTTATAGTACAATTCAAAGAGAATTTCCACTGAATGCTCTGATTTGACATTATTGTTTTGATGATGGTTGTTATGGTAAATATTTGTAAATAATTTAAAAATACAATACCAAGATATCTAGTGAACATGTATAAAGTCAGTTGTTTTATTTAAAAAGTTTTCTTTATGCTTTATTACTATTTTTACAAGCATTAAATTGATTTTCAAATTAAAAACGATTTCAGCGAATTAAAAGATTATAGTGGACATTGTTGCAGAGATAGTTGAATATGGACATACATAAAATAAAAGTACAGCAAAAAGTGTCTATTCATTTGTGTTGGAATTAAAAGTAATCCTCATGCCAGTTAATATAGACCACGAACTTATTCACGAACTTTACTCAACAACTGATTTATCAACAGGTAGTTTAGTTTAAGATTCGAAAATCAGAGCCATAACTCCAACCGTCCTAACATTAACCATTGAGAAACCATGACGGAAAACTGTACGTTTACATAATTTAGAAAAAACAATAAATTATAACATATACCATCTTCTACCTAAATTATGTACTATTTTAAATTTAGAAACCACCTTAAACTTTTAAATTATATAATTATTCATGCTTCTACTTCACTTATGGTAATCAATAACATGTATACGTATTGAAAAGCTTCTAATAGTTGTTTTGTGGTTTTTCTTTGTTTTCATACTTTTAATATGAGGCCATACGAAATATGTTTGGTAACAAAGTGGTTGTTTATCAAAAGCACTAAGATGTTGCTAGGTGTGAGGTATTACTATTTGTAATTTCTAGTATGGAAATGAACTACACACATTTTACTCAAAACTATTTTAAATTACATAAAATAACTTTATTCATATTTTTAAAAAATCAGTTTTTTAGTATATATTTTTATTTAGATTTTTAATTGTCAGATTTAAAATTATATCTACGTCGGTTTTTAAAGTTACGCAAAATATTTTACAGTCAAATAATAGTCAAAATATATCATTATATCTAGTGGTATACTTGGCGAATAATTGCTTACAAAGTTAAATAAATTTGATGGAAATAGTTTATAATTGTTATAAATGCTATAGACTAAATCCATAACATTTTCTTTCAACGAAACTCACATTATTATGGTTAAGTTAACTGTTTTATTCCCCAATAAAATAAATGCATATATTCTTTGATAGTATACTACAATAAAAGCTTGTAAATGAATCGTTTAAAGTATCCTTAGTGATACCGTAACTGCCATTGTAGGTTCAAATTTCAACTTGAATATGTAAACATAATTGTCATGTACACTGTATAGTGTTTACAATACTTAAAATCTCTCAAACAACCTGTGAAAACATAAGTTTACTCTTTAAATAATCAAAACATGACAAATTAAAAGTTAATAGTTAACTTTACTCTAACAATATTTATTTTAACAAATGTCGTACAGGCACAGTAAGAATACTAAGAAAATGTAGACACAAAAAACAAAAAAAAAAAACAATATTTTAATTTTGGTGATACTTGTATGAAATAAGTGAAAACAATTTGATGTAAAAAAGTACAACTGTTGAAGAGTTTTGAATACCAGTTTTATAATCTTCAAAAAATAATATGTAATACATCATTCTGGAATTCAGTGAGTTTTGAAATTTATATTTGATTGTTTGCTAAACATAATGTAATATTAAAAATTAATTGAAATTGAATTGTTGATATGCAAAGTCTAAATTTAACATTTTTATCATTATTAATTTAATTGTCAGTCATATAATTTCTACTGATATGAAGTAATACGGGTCGTAGAGTCTCCACCCTTGCCTCTACCACTGCTTATTATCTGCTTCGCTCGGGTACCTAGCGAAAGATAGCCTGCCAATCAAGGGCGAGTAAATCATCAGAAATGATTTCCGCCACAACCATCACCACCGAACTGGCAACAGTACGATAGGCGCAGGTTACCCTTAACCCTGCTCTTTGTTGCACAGCCACCATGCGCTTACTATACCTCCTCATCTTTAATGAACCCGCGCAGACTTCCGTACGGTACAGAAGAATTTACGTCATTTACGGTGGACATGAGAAGTCTTCTTTTGGTTGACCTATGGTCACCAGTATTCCTCATTAATGTGCTGAACGACGTAACCCCCTTTGGTACCTTCATGCACACTGCTTTGATGTGCTCACAGACTCGGAGACCACAGTCGATCATCAGGTATTTCACTGCTCTCTTGGTCTGGACCTTAATAAAAAGAAAGTAAAAACA
>JAQJVL010005756.1:0-33046 GCA_035578905.1 Stictocephala bisonia | reverse complement strand
TAGGCTAAAGAGTTTTTTTTATATTATAACATGGTAAAAGTTAGGTTTAAGAGTGTATTTTATATAGTATGACGTGAGAAAAAAGTTCATTTTATATAGTATAACAAGGCTAATAGTGTATTTTATATAGTACAAAAAGGGAATTTGAGGGAATTTTTGGGAGGGAAAATTCCCAACGGGTTGGCAGGACTGGGGGCCGCCATCTTGGATCCGGTCACGTGACTTCCCCCACCACCGACTCACCGTCAGGGGTCAGGGGTCAAAGGTCAAAGGTCAGGGGTGACCTCGACCTGTGACCCCTGACCTATGACCTTTGATCTTTGACCTCTGACCTTTGAACTTGACCTTTGACCTTTGACCTTGACCTTTGACCTTTGACCTGCTCACATGATGAAAACTCCTCATGGGATGGCGTGAAATCCCCGTTTCCCTACTACTAATACAGTAGTACAGATCCTTATGGCGATTATTTATTTAAATGTATGCCAAATGTATTTTCCAATGAATGTACGGCTGTATAATGTAGGCCTACAAAAATATTACAAACCCTCCTTCTAATTGTAAACTACACGGTCAATTTTAAGTCCACCTAGCCATTGCACACTCTGACTGTCTACGATCAGCCCCCCACCCACACTACTCACTGAGGGCCAGGTCAACTAACCATTCCACACACTGACTGTATATGATCGGCCCTCCCACTCATTCTACTCACTGAGGGTCAGGTCACTGAACCATTCCACACACTGACACTACGATCAGCCCCGCACCAATTTTACTCACAGTCGGTCTATGATCAGCCCCCCACCCGCTCTACTCTCTGAGGTTACAAACCTTACTTCTAATTGTAGACTAGATGGTCTATTTATAAGTCCACCTAGCCATTCCACACACTGACTGTCTAAGATCAGCACCCCACCCCCACCCACTCTACTCACTGAGGGCCAGGTCACCTAACTATTTCACACATTGACTGTATATGATCGGCCTTCCCACCCAATCTACTCACTGAGAGTCAAGTCACCGAACCATTCCACACTGACACTACGATCAGCCCCCCACCAATTTTACCCACAGTCGGTCTATGATCATCCCCCCACCCGCTCTACTCTCTGAGGGTCAGGTCACCTAACCATTCCACACAATGAGAGTCTACGATCAGTCCCCCACCATTCTACCCACAGTCGTCCTATGATTAGCCTCCCACCCATTTTACTGACTGAGGACCTGGTCACCTAACCATTCCACATAATGACTGTATATGATTGGTCCTCACACCCATTCTACCCACAGTCAGTCTATTATCAGCCCTCCCACACATTCTACTCACTGTGGATCAGGTCACCTAACCATTCTACACATTGAATGAATGTATATGATCAGCACTCCCATCCATTCTACTTACTATTCTGAAAATTTGCGAAAAATCAACCGGCGGTGTGGAAAAATATCTAATTTCCAGTTCAAGAGTCAAAGCAGTTTTTATAGTAAATTATTTATAAAATTCAAGATGGACGGCACATTGATAGTTTAAATAAAGAGAATACATCAGAGTTATAGAACAAACTACGTAAAATAACTTGTAGGAAATATTATAAACAGAAGTGACAAAAATCGTAGCTGTCAGACAAGGAAGAAAGACTTGATGGAACAAATAAGTCCCGTTAACATGTAAGGTATGGAATTATTACTATAGTACAATTACGGGTAGGTGGGCCATTACCAAAGTAGTTGAATGGGTGGGTGGGGGAAAATATCCGATTTGCACCATAATAATTTTATTCATTATCTACAGCCAGAACAATATCATAAAAGTACAGATTTTTAGATTTTGTTAGTTTTGTACTAGACAAGTAAGTGTAACTAGTGTATTTATGAAGTTAATTGGATGGCCAGAAACTGATAAAACAATCAAGACTTCAATCTATAATAGGTAATTACACTATATTTTTCTTTCTATTTTCCTAGATTAATCCAGATTACAACAGGAATCAGGGAATTAACCCGTTAGTATTGGACGTGTTTTTAAAGAAAAGTGGTCGACGAATTTGGGTAGAAATCCTAATATTTTTTGGGTAATAGGTACAACGTTGTAGGTGTATAAATGGTTGAGAAACCATAAACGTTCTACACTCTGAGTACGTTGAGAGGTCCAACGAGGTACGTATCTAAGTGAGTGGGGCCAAACATTGCATAGATGTAAGTGGGTGGACCCAACATTGCATGGATGTAATTGGGTGGGGCCCAACATTGCATGGATGTAATTGGGTGGGGTCCAACATTGCATTTATATAAGTGGGTGGAAAACACTATGAAGGTTGTAAATGCGTATAATATAGGCCCATAACGGTGTACTCAGGTGTGTTGGAAGGTTGTTATTGTCTAGCGTCTGAGTTCGTGTGGAAAATCCAAACATTGTGTGTGTCTTAAGATCAACTGTCAACGTTTTACATATAAGGGAATTTCTTCAACGGTGTTCGCATATGGGTGTAAAATAATAGTTACCTATCTTTTTAGTGCAACATTTATATCTTTAAAGTAACCAGCAATTTAATATAGTCAGTCAAAAGACTAATATTATGTTGATACATTTAAAGTGAGTCTAAACAAGGTTGTATATATGGTTTATATGAATAATACTGTCTTAGAAAACATAAAAATGTATTTAACTAAAACAATACACCATGTAGAGATAGCTAAATAAACAGTACTTTCATTAAGCCATATTACGTCACTGTGTTGTTTACACAGGTGCTGCTGCGTCGATTGTGTGGTGGAAATTACTGTAGCATCTGGCAAACATTTAACAGTGGCTGTTAACTAAAAACGTTTGTTTTTTTTACTAAGAGGCTTAATTATAATGACATTTTAAGTACTTTATCGATAAAAACCGTATATATTATTATTAATTTATTGATTAAAATTACACTTAATAAATATTGTTCTTACATATATTTTGTCTTGAGTATTGAGGAAATATGTTATAAATAAAACCTATGTTCAATTATACTGTATATAGTTTTTTGAGTTGGCTGTATGTGTGAAATATGGGGCTTGCTTTTCTGCTACAGTATCATTCAACTATAAAACCGAGTAAATAACTTTAAGCTTGTTCAATGTGCAAATTAATTTATTAGAAGGATTGGCCTTCAAATTCCTATTTCAGATAATATTAATCGAAATTAGTCGTTTAACTTATAACCTACACACACACGTACAGTGGTATTGACTCACCCACCCATTCATGTAATTTACTTATTCGTGAATAATATATCAAAGTAGTTGTATTCCAGAAACAGTCTCAGTAATATAATTCACGTAAATAAACCATTTAGTGTGTACTATTCATTCATAATACATGATAAGTGGTATTATGATGTTTTTATTATGTAGCAGTTGTTTCACGTGGTGCTAAAATACCACACAATCAACGACATTATATTCGTACCGAGCTTATAACTGCTTAAGCACAAAATTAAAAAGATATTTCCAAAAGTGAAGACCAAGCCCCGAAATTTAATCATTTTAATTGAAAAATGTTCAAATGACCTTTGAACTCAGACCATTGTAAAGAAAGAACAAAACAAAAGAATTGTGGAGCTTGATGATATCGCAACATTAGTTTTAGTTTATGTTAAAGGTCTCTAAATGTTGGCCAATCAATTATTATTACGTTAGTTTTCTGATTATTAGGTCATCCATATCTGTTTATTAAATGTTATATATATTTTTATAACAATTCAGTATCTAGATATATTTTATTGATTGTTATAACTTGCATAGTAGCCTTCTAAGAAATTATTCCCTGAATTCTTGTTTATAGATACATAGAAAATAATCTGTTGTTTTGTTTTTATTACATTAGATGTCACATTGTTACATGATCTTTTTAGTTACTTACTGCTCATAAAGGTAAATTTCTTATTCATTCGTCCTTAATCATTATGTAATGATGAATGATGTTTTAACTGTACAGCTAGTACTATAAATACAGTAATTGCTTACATTTTTATTTGTAGGCTACATAAATTTGAAGTATAAGGCCCAGAAGGAATTAAAAAGAATATTTAGTAGAGTTATTACGTTTGTTAAAAATATCTCTCATTTTGAAAACAAGGATAATTGAGATTTGGAATTAGTGTCTCTGAAGTAAGGACGGGTTTAATGGACAATGAGTTGCGAATCGACAAAGTTACAAAAGACCCGAGCTCAACAATAAGAAATGGGCTTGAGCACAGTACTACACAGTACATAAACATAACATGTCGAGGCAGTGTTCTAAGCCAAATACATTCAGGTTGATTGTAATTTTGTCCAAATAGTTTTTTAAATGCTAGATTATACAAAATCAAACAACAAATCAGATTGTTTGATAATCTAAGACCAAAGAGTTTCTCGACTAACAACTAAGAGTAGCTTTCGACTGTTGGCCCTCATTATTCTTCCAAATTTATGAGACAAGTACTTGAGGAAATGTGCAGTTTAGTTTACTAATTTCAGTACTTCTGTAGATGGACTCTACTTCCTGTTGGAAACAGTGTTATTTTGGGAATGTGCTAAGTAAACTTTGTGGTTCTTGATAATGTGGAGATAGTTGCAAAACTAAAGACTAAAGGATGTAAGATTGCCCTTACCATAAATGGTACGGGAATGTGAAAAATGATTCTGAAGCGCATTAGCTTCTCGTTAAATAACACATTCTTATAAAAATCTAGGTGCCTTACAAATCATACTTTTGGAATGATCCTCATGATACTAAAAAGTGTAATAATTCTTAAAGAACACTATGGAAGATTTAAAAAAAAATCTCTTGACAAAAGCAACCCAAACTTATAATAATAGTGTAAATGACAAAAAATGGAGCCAATTCATCTAGCAGCCTCTGGAAATAACTTAATACTAAACCATCGGATCGGCGAATTCCATTGAAATGCAGCGATATATAAATTTGGCGTTCTAAGGTCAATTTAATTTATATACTAAATAGGTGTACATAAAAGTTAATAAAGGGGCAAATGTGTAGTTTTTAAATTTCCAAAAGTGTTCTTGGGGGAGGAGGATTCAAAAATGGACGGAGATTTTCAAATCATTAGTGGCCTATTACAACTTTTGTGATAAAATCCAAAACACTAATAACGTACGGTGTTCGATCATGTTGTGAAATATATGATACTTGGTTCTAATTTTGTTTGGTTACAAATTACTCTAAATAGTTCTAAAGATGGAAAATAAATGTATTACAATACATTATAAGTATTATATACATTTACAGCCTCTCCCCCCACAACCATAATTTAAAATATGTTCGATTTTTATTTACTTAGAAGTAGATAGGTATGCATAAGTTTCTATTTAAATAGGTAATTTTATTTATTATTAGATTAAAATTGTCAGTAAAACATATGTGAACATTTTTAGCTTACTACTTCCAAATGTTCAATTACCATAACTAGGAATTACCACAATTCAATACTAGGACTGACAAATTAGCTAAGTAAACGTCCGACTGTTAGTCCTTTAAAACTCTTCGAAATTTATGAGACAAGTGCTTGAGAAAATTTGCAACTTAGTTTACTAATTTCAGAACTTCAGTAAATTTACGCCACTTCCTGTTGGAAACAAGGGTACTTTGGACATGTGCTAAGCAGACTTTGTGGTATATCATGTAACTACTGTTCAGAGAAAATTTAAAAAAACCAAAAATATGCCTTGAACACTAACAACTAACGAAATGTAATTCGTAAAAAACAACATAACATAATGTGTTTACTGAAGAGATATGTACATATTTAAACTATTTTATACTAATATGGTTGAATAACGTTTTATCTTCAGGTATTTGTCTATTGACTAAAATAATTCATTGTTGTAACTATACATATTATATTTAAAAAAAGTTTAAAATAACTTATCATAAATTTTATTACTATAAAATGCAATAATAGGCATTAAAAGTAAATGTTATTTTTAACAATAGTTTACTAACCGTAATTAAGAGATAAACTTAATAACTAAATATTACGAGTTTAAAACATACAACCATAAAGTTATAAGTAAATGAAGGTAAATTATGAAGACTCAAATATAAGTTAAGTTGGTTACAGACTATGTTTACAGTTAACAAGTCTAGTCAGATGTTTGTAAATCCCTTGTGTTTAATTGTTTATAGGACTCACTGGTTTTTACTGTATTTATAGGGAGGATCTCGAAATTGAACCGGTACGAAACATGTAAGATTGCGTTTTCATTTACTGTTGCATAAAAATATTCACTAATTTTTGTGTTTTATTTGGTAGATAATAATTTTTACCTGAATAAGATGACCAATTAAATATTTTAATGTAAGAATATATTTACAAAGATTGCAGTAAATGAGTAATGGAATGATAGATTGGTGTGCATTGACATGTAAGTTATGTATATATTAGTGTATGGTTTATTGGTGTTATAGTATATATTGATGGGTATGGTTATTGTCATCTAACCAGATTTTTAATTTTGAAAATATATAAAAGCTGCGTTTAACATGGAAAAGCTCCGAAAGTCACTAGATAGTTATATAAATGAAAATGTACAGTGATCTCCTTTCACAGAGCTAAATCCATTTCATTAAGCCATTTAAGAGCTGCCTCACTAATTAATTCTATTTATGCTAGCTAATCCCTCCGTAAAACAATGCAAGGGGCACTCTGAAACTATGTGATCTATTGTTTGGCTAGACTCTCCGCAATCACATGACTGATCTACTGTCAATCTCTAGAAGTTGCATCTACTGTCTTTGTATTTTCAGAAGTTACATCTGTTCACTCCATATCGAAACCGATTAAATTATGTCCACTCCCTACGAGGAGGGTTCATCCCACCTACATGTATTATTATCCGTAAAAAACAACTAAAATAAAAACCAGGGTAAATGTATTATATCGTATTGCTGAAACATCTTAGGAGCCAACTCAAACGTCCTGCATACAACTTCTTTGCCACTGTGTACAATAAAAATTATTGTAAAATAAAATCGTGGTTGTACATTCCAAACTCATAACAGACATAGTTCATACCTTAATTACGGTTAGTAAATTATTGTTGAAACAAATATTTCTTTTTAATACCCACCATGATTTTATTTTACTTTTAATACCAAGTAAATACTATTTTCTTTTTATATCTTCATATTTGACATACATGAGGCACTGTAAATATTTATAAGATATCCGAGATGTTATTAGAAAATATTTCATTTATTTAAAAAAAATGGTTTTAGGATTATATTTTTATAAATCTTGAAAATAAATCAATACATTAAGAATTACACATAATTGGTGGGATAGCATGGAGAGTAATTGAGATGGTGATATATTGTATCTGGCAGGAACAATATTAACTTGGTGGGATAAGCATGGAGAGTAATTGAGATGGTTATATATTGTATCAGGCAGAACAAAGAACTTGGTGGGATAAGGCATTGAGAGTAATTGAGATGGTGATATAGTTGAATCTGGCAGGACAACATAACTTGGTGGGATAGCACTGAGAAGTAATTGGAGATGGTGATATATTGTATCTGCAGGAACAACAAGTAACTTGGTGGGATAAGCATGAGAAATTGAGATGGTGATATATTGTATCTGCAGGAACAACCAGTAACCTTGGTGGGATAGCATGGAGAGTAATTGAGATGGTGATATATTGTATCTGGCAGGAACAACAGTAACTTGGTGGGATAGCATGGAAGTAATTGAAGATGGGATATATTGATCTGGCAATTGATCATTAAGATTTTTGCCTACACTCCCCAGTTGGAATTTGATATCGATTAATAAAAGCTATAAGATGTATGGTTTAGGTTTATAATATTATTATAAATCAAAATATTATGACTTAAAGGCAAATTTTGCTGAGGATCCTTACAAATTATGTTTAGCAACAATTATTAATAAATTTAGTTTTTTTTAATGCTAATCTTAAAGTATTTTTTTATAAAATTTTGATAATAAATTATGTTTAATAATACGATAAAATACATAAATATATTGAAAGATTATATTTTAGTTTCCTGTAATGTATATATAAGTTTTTTAAATAATTAAGTGAATATGGATGGTCCCCTTTTCCTTATTTTTGCAATACTATGAGTACTTTGTTAGAATAAAATAAAATAATATCATAAAATTTAATAATATTTAACAAAATAATAATAAAAGCTTTGAAATAAAACATATCGAAATAAATACTCCTAAAATCAGTAAAGTGAATGTAATTTCTACTAAAGGACAACGATACGTAAAGAACGACATTCTCCATTATGAACATCTTGGAAACGTATTAAGTAAGTTTCATAAGTTCTGGGGTACAACAATGACTTCCATAAGATACTGTCCCCTAACTGTTATTTGTTCTACTAAAGGATAACGATACATAAAGAACGACATTCTCCCTTATGAACCTCTTGGAAACGTATTAAGTAAGTTTCATAAGTTCTGGGGTACAGCAATTACTTCCATAAGATACTGTTCCCTAAATGCTATTTGTTCTACTAAAGGATAACGATACGTAAAGAACGACATTCTCCATTAAGAACCACTTGGAAACTTATTAAGTAAGTTTCATAAGTTCTGGGGTACAACAATGACTTCTATAAGATACTGTCCCCTAACTGTTATTTGTTCCTTGAAGTGGAGTTATAAGTCTTGGTTGTATGGACTCTAAGTATATAACTACGGTGTTTGTAGAAGGTTGTATATTTGCACTTTGTACGTATCCATAGATTAAAAAACTTTGTTATTTGGAATTATATAGCTATAATTACTGTAACTTTCAATTAATTGAAAAAGACTTATATCTGGACTTATTTGCATATCCTTGATAGTTAATCAAACAATCTTATAACTATAAAAAAATTACATTGTTGTCTCATACACCTACAACTTAATAGGAATTATTATTTTCATTTATCTTCCTAGATTCTCCTTAAACAGTGCAGTCATCTTACTAAACATTAAACACCCTTTTTGCATCAGCCATTTTTAAGGAATTTTAAAGATGTTTCCATGTAAAAATAGTTGGTCAAGAAGTCCAGACTGAAACAGCCTTAAGTTGGGTTCTAGACGTGTAAGCTTATTTTACATACATCGTCTATAATAAAACAGGAAATGGCTGTAGAATAAGATGCTAAAATATGAGCATAAAAATAAAAATAATAACAAATATAAGAGAAGTAAAAACCATATTATGGGTGTTAAGAAAATTTACGTATTAAGAAAGAATAGAAAATAATTTTAAATATATATAGGAATGAAATAACTTAGGTAAGAATAAAAGTAAGTGATTTCATCAGAGATAAGGAATAAAATGTGTGAATATAAATAATATAATGCAATTATGTTCTAAATATATATTGTAGTCAGATAATTTATATCTTAAAACATATAAGGTAATTTTATTAAGCAATTTTTATTTTACGGAAAAACTTTAAATTTTTATAATTATAGCAATAAAGTATAAAAATGTTCAACTTATAGAAGGTAAACAAAATTAAAGAGATATTTCAGCAAAAATCATTTCAAACAATTAAAACATTTCTTCTCATACAATTGTATTACGCTGGAATTCGATGGGTTGGTTACATATAGTTTAAAGTTGTTATTTAAATAAAAAAACAATGTGTTAAAATAAATAATTCGTAAAAGAAATTCAGATGTATCATACACAGGTATATGTATATGATACATCTGAATTTATGTTGCTCCAAACTAGGGTGAGTTATAGAAGCAACTATATTACTAATGTGTGGCTTAAAATAAATAAATATATATGATCAGAGACAGGTTTTTAAAGTAAATTGTATTTATGAACAAGTGGATAAACATTGCTATTGTTTTAGTCACTAGACAATGAATGTAATGCCCCATAGTATTTCAAAATGTATTTATTTATTTTGTAAACATATACATTATATACGTAATCAAGGAATTAAAGTACATCTGTTCTATTTCTATATGTAAGTTTTCTTATTAATACACATCATGTATGATCATAATTAAAGAACAAATTCTTTAAGATTAGCATGAAAAATACCAAAATTTTAATTCAGAAATGTTGCTAAACAAATGTAAGGAACCTCAAAAAACTTTGCCTTTAACCCATAAATTTGTTGACTAATATTATTATTCTAAAACTTAATCATTCATGTGTATAAATTTAATAAATCAAAATTTAATTCTGTGCCTTAGAGATAGCACAGCTGATTGATCAATTGTTAGATACAATACGTCATCATCTCAATTACTATCCCAACAAAAGTCTGTTGTTCCTGCCAACTATATTGATTAACTATTGATAACTACTTTAATTGTTGGATTCCCCATATAATTTAAAGACCTAAACGGCTTCTTGGTTGTGATAACATTATCATAGTTCTCATAAAATTTAACAATTCAATCACACACAACAGTACTCCAACATGAAAGATACATAAAAAGCTATCTAACAAATGTGCTTTTAAATGGTTTATGTAAAGTGGTTTATGAAATATAAAGTGAGAATAATTTTAATACTTTTTCCTTCGAGGAGTTAAACTTATTATGTTTCAAATATAAAATTAGTTAAATTTCAACCCCCGGTATAGGTGTACGTAGTATATTTGTATATTTTATTAGTGGATCCGATTGTTGATAGTATTTATTATCAGGCCTGATATGAAATTTTGATTTAAGATGTTACAAAATAGAAGTATTGTCTAAAAATTAAATTTTTTTAACATTTTTAACTTATTGATGACAGTTTATATATGAAAGAATAGTTTTTAATTAGCATAATATGTGGTACATATACAAGTCACACATCACAAATATATTTAAATATACGCTCAAAATGCACAAATGTTTACAGTATAAATTCAAAATTCTAAATATTATAGTGATCGATTTTGGCATTCCACGCTCACCTTCCTCAGACCAGAGGGATTCACAAGTAAATCAATCAAATTCTTTTGTGAATCCCTCTGGTCTCAGGATGGTGAGTGTGGTTCGTCGAAATAGATCAACATAATATCTGTGCATGTTGCACTTATATTGTAAATATTTGTGCATTTTTTCTTGTATTTTGGTTTATTTGTGTATTTTTTGTGTATATTGAAATATATTTGTGTTGTGTGACATTCACTTGTACTGTGTATTTAAAGAACGCAAAGTTAATATAACTTTAACAGAAATATTTTAATGTTACACTAGTGAACCCTAGTTTTACGATCTATATAATATTATAAAGCAAAATGATTAAAGTATCTGCTTATCATAGTTTTCAGGCAGAAAACAGTTTGTTTTTATTCACTAAAACTCCTGCTAGTACTGCCGTGAACGTAACATAGTAGAAATGTAATAAAAGTGGTAGAGAACATGGACGTCGACACTGGTGAAGGAATGTGGTATGGACCAATACCACGAAAGGAAATCCATTTTTCTTACAGCAGCTGAAGACAAAATCTTTTGTTTTGTAATTCAACCTTAACACCCAACCAACACATTGATTACATCTGCCCCACGCTTCAAGACTTCTGGGTTTGCTGTATAGAACACCAAGATCAGGCTTATCAGTGGCATCCTTGGTGTTTCTCTACAAGGCTCTTATTCGACAGCTCCTTGAATATGCCTCTGTTGTATGGACGCCTCATCAGCTCTACCTGTCGACCCGCTTACAGGAAATTCAAAGGAGATTTGTTTTACAACTAACTGTACTTCAAAACTGGCCAACTACTTCAGCCCAATCTTCTAGTGCAGATGTTCAACCTTCAACCTCTTCAACTTCGTCGACACGTAGATGACTTGGTATTTCTATTCAAACTCATTAGAGGAACTGTCGATTGCCCAGAATTATTGGTAAAAGTCAACCTGAGGACTCCTTTTAGAACAAGATCACACGATATATTTGGCCATCAACACCACAGAACAAACTACCTCAAAAATACCCCAATGGGTAGAATACAGGAGATGGGCAATCTTGTGGCCTACAATGTGGACTTTTTTCTTGATTCTCTTGGATCATTCAGGAAAAACTATTCACACTTCAACCTCGTCTACTTTGACAGTAATCAATCCACTCATTTCCTTCTAAATCTTCTCCGTCTTCTTTACCCGACCACACAAATAATTGATTCCTCTGATCCCCATTTCTACTCCACCTTCTATATACACCTGTAATGAAACCA
The DNA here is from genome assembly GCA_035578905.1 of Stictocephala bisonia. NCBI lineage: Eukaryota > Metazoa > Arthropoda > Insecta > Hemiptera > Membracidae > Stictocephala > Stictocephala bisonia. The sequence continues at coordinate 20,844 of JAQJVL010005756.1, read as the reverse complement.
CTGTATCAAGTTCATTATCTGTAGATATATCCATGTTTTGTATTGGTTATTTAATATTGTATCTATTAATTTATACTATATTATATGTATTAATCTGTTATATAATGTATCTATTGCACTCGTATGTTTATTGGAAGTTATTGTTTTTATGTGTATCCACACAATTGTAAATGACACTGTCGTTGGAAATAAAAAAAAATATAAATAATATAGCTCACAAAAGATTATTCGTAACATTTAACCATATGTGTATTGAGGACATGACAAGTATGTTGTGTAAGTATTTTAATATAATCACGCATTATTTATAAACTAAATGAAGGTAAATATTATTAGTATAATCTATATATTATGTTGTATGATCCTGAGTGGGGATCGATATACCTTTTATTTCTGAATTATCATTAGTTTTCTTTCTTCTAAGTGTAATTCTTAATTTATTGTTATATTTACAAGATTTACAACAATAAATTCCTTTATAAAAATGTATTTAGTAACCAAATTATTTTAAAACAAAAATCTCTTATATCTTATAAATATTTATAGTTCCCCATTTTCTTTCAAATATAAAGATATAATAAGCAAATAGAATTTACTTCAAATTAAAAATAAAATACTTTCAGCTTAAAACAACGGTATTATTGCAATTATTCTTCCTTAAAACCGATAAAGATATATTTTAAATAACACCTTGGCGCGGTTGTTTCCAAAATCTTTAGATTTTAGAAATATAGAAATGTTTCTAAAATTGTAAATAGTTACCAAAACATCGTACCAAAATGGTAAAATATTTTCCTTACTGCAGAAGAGCTTCAATAAATTTTAAATTAATTTACGTTATGACTATAAATTATTTAATGTTTACTATACATATTGGAATCACAATTTACAGTAATTAAATTTGATCAAATAATCTGAGTTTAAGTACAGTATTTCATAGTTTATTTGTTAAACAAATGGTAGTTTTCAGATCACTTAAATGTCAGTAATCACTGTGTAAAGTGACTGTTTCTCTACACGTTTAAAACAATCAAAATACACCTCTAATGTCAGAAAATAATTACAATTTAGTAATTTAGGTGGTTCATATTTCTATGTAAATAGCTACATCAAAATTTAATAAACTGTTTAATTTTTCAGCAGACAATTTGCTGGGCAGTTTTTTATATATACTGAATAGAAGCTCAGTATCAAAATCCAAATAGCTCAAATATATCCAAACCTCAAATGTGTTTTTAGGGCTAATAATGTAACAGAGAATAGCCCTGGTATACGTGGCAACCCAACGTATGAGTCTATGCGTGAACCTTTTTATAGGTATATTAAAGGTATATACTGATATTTTTATGTCCCACTAAGATAGTATAGGATGAATTTCACTCCCTCATATTATCTAAAGATAAGCATTAAAAACAGAAACTTTTACAGTTGAACTAATACATTAAGTGCTCCTATGAATGTTTTTTGGTACGTACAGTGGTATTTACCAACAACCCCGCCCATTCAAGTACAGTGGTATTTATCCACAACCCCCACCCATTCAAGTACAGTGGTATTTATCCACAACCCCCACCCATTCAAGTACAGTGATATTTACCCACAACCCCAGCCATTCAAGTACAGTAGTATTTACCCACAACCCCGGCCATTCGAGTACAGTAGTATTTACCCACAACCCCGGCCATTAAAGTACAGTGGTATTTACCCACAACACCGGCCATTCAAGTCACTGGTAATTCTCCACAACCCCACCCATTCATGTACAGTGGTATTTACCCACAACCCCACCCATTCCCATACAGTGATATTTACCCACAACCCCGACCATTCAGGTATAGTGGTATTTTTGGACAACCCCATCTATTCAAGTACAGTTGTATTTACCCACAACCCCGGCCTTTCAAGTATAGTGGTATCTATCCACAACCCCACCCTTTCAAATACAGTGGTATTTATGCACAATCCCACCCATTCACGTACAGTGGAATTTACCCACATCCCCAGGCATTCAAGTACAGTGGTATTTACCCACAACCCCGCCCATTCAATTACAGTGGTATTTACCCACAACCCAGCCCATTCACGTACAGTTGTATTTACCCACAACCACGGCAATTCAAGTATAGTGGTATTTATCCACAACCCCACCCATTCACGTACAGTTGTATTTACCCACAACCCCGGCCATTCAAGTATAGTGGTATACATCCACAACCCCTCCCATTCGCGTACAGTAGTATTTACCCACAACCCCGCCCATTCACGTACAGTTGTATTTACCCACTACCGTAGCCATTCAAGTATAGTGGTATTTATCCACAACCCAACCCATTCAAGTACAGTGGTATTTATGCACAACCCCACCCATTCACGTACAGTGGTATTTACCCACAACCCCGGCCATTCAAGTATAGTGGTATTTATGCACAACCGCACCTATTTAAGTACAGTGGTATCTATCAACAACCCCAGCCATTCAAGTACAGTGGTATTTACCCACAACCCCGGCCATTCAAGTACAGTGGTATTTACCCACCACCCTGCCCATTCGCGTACAGTGGTATTTATCCACAACCCCGCCCATGCACGTACAGTTGTATTTACCCACAACCCCGGCCATTCAAGTATAGTGGAATATATCCACAACCCCACCCATTCAAGTACAGTGGTATTTACCCACAACGCCGGCCATTCACGTACAGTGGTATCTACCCACAACCCCGGGCATTCAAGTACAGTGGTATTTACCCACAACCTCGGCCATTCAAGTATAGTGGTATTAATCTACAACGCCACCATTTCACGTACAATGGTATCTACCCACAACTCCACCCATTCAAGTACGGTTGTATTTACCTACAACCCCACCCATTCAAGTACAGTGGTATTTACACACAACCCCGCCCATTCATGTACAGTTGTATTTGCCCACAACACCGGCCATTTAAGTATAGTGGTATTTATCCACAACCTTACCCATTCAAGTACAGTGGTATTTACCCACAACCCCCGCCATTCAAGTATATTGGTATTTATCCACAGTCCCACCATTTCACGTACAGTAGTATTTATCTACAACCAAGCCCATTCAAGTACAGTGGTATTTACTCACAACCCCGGCCATTCAAGTATAATGGTATTTATCAACAACCCCACCCATTCCAGTACAGTGGTATTTACCCACAACCCCGGCCATTCAGTATAGTGGTATTTATGCACAACCCCACCCATTCACGTACAGTGGTATTCAACCACAACCCCCACCCATTCACGTACAGTGGTATTTACCCAGAATCCTACCCATTCGCGTACAGTGGTATCTACCCACAACCCCGGCCATTCAATTATAATGGTATTTGTGCACAAGCCCACCCATTCAAGAACAGTGGTATTTACCTACAACCCCGGCATTCAAGTATAGTGGTATTTATCCACAACCCCACTCATTCACGTACAGTGGTATTTACCCACAACCCCAGCCATTCAAGTATAGTGGTATTTATCCACAACCCCACCCATTCGCGTACAGTAATATTTACCCACAACCCCACCGATTCTCGTACAGTTGTATTTACCCACAACCCCGGCCATTTAAGTATAGTGGTATTTATCCACAACCCCTCCCATTCAAGTGCAGTGGTATTTACCCACAACCCCGCCCATTCACGTACAATTGTATTTACCCACTACCGTGGTCATTCAAGTATAGTGGTATTTATCCACAACTCAACCCATTCAAGTACAGTGGTATTTATGCACAACCCCACCCATTCACGTACAGTGGTTTTTACCCACAACCCCCGCCATTCAAGTATAGTGGTATTTATGCACAACCCCACCCATTCAAGTACAGTGGTATCTACCCACAACCCCGGCCATTCAAGTTCAGTGGTATTTACCCACAACCCTGCCCATTCAAGTACAGTGGTATTTACCCACAACCCCGTCCTTTCACGTACAGTGGTATTTACCCACAACCCCGGCCATTCAAGTATAGTGGTATTAATGCACAGCCCCAACCATTCAAGTACAGTGGTATTTATCTACAACCCCGCCCATTCAAGTACAGTGGTATTTACCTACAACCCTGGCCATTCAAGTATAATGGTATTTATCCACAACCCCACCCATTCAAGTACAGTGGTATTTACCCACAACCCCGGCCATTCAGTATAGTGGTATTTATTCACAACCCCACCCATTCACGTACAGTGGTATTTACTCAAAACCCCCACCCATTCACGTACAGTGGTATTTACCCACAATCCTACCCATTCGCGTACAGTGGTAGTTACCCACAACCCCGGCCATTCAAATGTAGTGGTCTTTATGCACAACCCCACCCATTCAAGTACAGTGGTATTTACCCACAACCCCTGCCATTTAAGTATAGTGGTATTTATCCACAACCCCACCCATTCACGTACAGTGGTATTTACCCACAACCTCAGCTATTCAAGTGTAGTGGTATTTACCCACAACCCCACCCATTCAAGTATAGTGGTATTTATGCACAACCCCACCCATTCAAGTACAGTGGTATTTACCCACAACCCCTGCCATTTAAGTATAGTGGTATTTATCCACAACCCCACCCATTCGCATACAGTAATATTTACCCACAACCCCGCCCATTCACGTACAGTTGTATTTACCCACAACCCCGAACATTCAAGTACAGTTGTATTTACTTACAACCCCGCCCATTCACGTACAGTTGTATTTACCCACAACCCCGGCAATTCAAGTATAGTGGTATTTATCCACAACCCCACCCATTCAAGTACAGTGGTATTTACCCACAACCCCGGCCATTTAAGTATAGTGGTATTTATCCACAACCACACCCATTCACGTACAGTTGTATTTACCCACAACCCCGGCCATTCAAGTATAGTGGTATTTATCCACAACCCCACCCATTCACGTACAGTGGTATTTACCCTCAACCCCGCCCATTCACGTACAGTTGGATTTACCTACTACCGTGGCCATTCAAGTATAGTGGTATTTATCCACAACCCAACCCATTCAAGTACAGTGGTATTTATGCACAACCCCGGCTATTCAAGTATAGTGGTATTTATCCACAACCCCACCTATTCACGTACAGTGGTATTTATCCACAACCCCACCCATTCATGAACAGTTGTATTTACCCACTACCCGGCCATTCAAGTATAATGGTATTTATCCACAACCCCACCCATTCAAGTACAGTGGTATTTACCCACAACCCCGGCCATTCCGTATAGTGGTATTTTTATGCACAACCCCATCCATTCACGTACAGTGGTATTTACCCACAACTCCCACCCATTCGCGTACAGTGGTATTTACCCATAATCCTACCCATTCGCGTACAGTGGTATTTACCCACAACCCCACCTATTCACGTACAGTTGTATTTAGCCACAACCCCGCCCATTCGTGTACAGTGGTATTTATAATTTCTATAGATATGTACATTTGTAAAGTAAATATTAGGCCCATGAAAACATTTTATGTAATACTTTTTTTCCTTAATAGTTTACACAACATGAATTATAATAATAATAACATTAGAGTTCATCAGAATCTATCTAAAGAATTATTAAATTAATTACTATATACGACAAATCTGTAAAAATTAGTTAAATGAATGTAGTAATACAACACAAATAGATTAAACAAAGGATTCAAGTATACGATGTTCTATATGTATGAAAATAAATATAACCAAAATTAGGATAATGTTATTCCTAAAAATAATTGTTCCCGATGGTCTGTGGATTTTAACATTTATCATATGTTGTTGTAAATAATTATTATCATGAGTTTTATTGTTGCTTTTGTTTACTTTTGTTGTTGTGATGTTCAGTTTTGGGAGATAAAAGTTAGTTTTAATGTCTTGAAGAATTTAAATATTATTCTGATTTCTACAAAACTATAATTAACTTTCTCATACCAAAAGGTAAGGTCCTCCGAATGAAACATGGTCCTACTCAAGAATTGGCAAAAGCTAAAAAAATTACCCAAGACATTTGGCATCGTTGGTGTCGGGATTACCTCCATACCTTACAGGAGCTGCAAAAATGGATAAAAAAAACACAAAACTTGAAAATCGGGGATTTAGTTGTGATACAAGATCTCCTTACTCCACCACTCAATTGGCCATTGGCTCGAATTGTGAAAATCCATCCAGGTCGTGACAACTTTGTTAGAGTAGTCAACCTTCAAACTAAAAATGGAATGTTAAAAAGGCCTGTGATAAAGATTTTCCCCTTACCAATAGAAGACAACATTTGTTAAACCTCTCGGTTCAAGTGGCCCGGCATGTTCCCGATGGTCTGTGGATTTTAACATTAACATATGATGTTGTAATTAATTATTATCATGTGTTTTATTTTTGCTTTTTTACTTTTGTTGTTGTGATGTTCGGTTTTGGGAAATAAAATTGAGTTTCAATGTCTTGAAGAATTTAAATATTATTCTGATTTCTACAAAACTATAATTAACTTTCTCATACCAAAAGGTAAGGTCCTGCGAACGAAACAATAATCTATATTGCCTTTATTTATTTCACACAAAATAAGAATTTTAACAAATTCACCTTGTATATTTACAAAGCAGTTCTTTATAAATATAATTATATAATTTATCATAAGCGGTATTAATATAATTGAGCGAATATGACAAAATTTCGACTTTTCTAAAACGGGACAAATTTTCCAAAATAGGGAATATCAAATAAATTTTTTTGCCATTTGTGTCGAGTTAATATTTGATAGGTACTATTTAACAACATAAATATAATGCAAATATGATGAAGTTTTAGAAATTTAACAAAGGGTATATGTAAATAACGAAATGTTGCTGACCTCCTTTATAGAAAATCACCCAATTCTCTACAATTACTACATTAATATTGAATTCAGGAACACGGGGGTAGGTTCAATGGTGGTAGACTGCCAGTTTCAATACATCATCATTACACCTACTATCTATGCAAATCTATAGTTTCAACTGACCACAATTGACAAACTACCTCAATTGTTAAAATGCTCCCACAAATTCATACAATATAGGGATCCTTTTGTTTTTATACAGTTTTTTAAACTGTACTTACTTTTACGTAATTACGCGTAAAACCACTAGGTATTTCAAAATACAATAAGTGAATAACCAAACCAAAATATTAAATATAAAAACATATGAGAAAGTCAAAAAGTATTATTAATTTGACAGATGACTAAAAAATTACTCTCCTTTTACTAATAAAATATAAATGTCAATTTCATAGTTTACTTGAATATAGTATTCATTCTATATTCAAGTAATATATTACGTTTCATTTCTAAGTTATGATTTTATAGATAGCTGACCTTGTACTTTGAGAAAATGCATAAAATATTTATAATCGGCGCAAATAACTCTTGAATTAATATTGAATTGACTTTTGTATAGTATACGTTAGTAAATTTTACTAACAGCAAATATAAACTAGCCAATTTTCATTTGATACCAAATATATCTCCATTATTTTACCTTTATTACTTTACGGATAATAGGAATATATTTATACTCTAAATACAAGGTAAAACGTAATTTTATACAAGGCTTAACTATTTTATTTGTGTACTAATATTTTGGCCTAAAAGAGACATGATTTTCATCAGTTCAAATCATCATACTGGTATTTCTTAACATAATTATTAAAACATGGAACAATTATTTGACATTCTGTTACTTTTTTAACAGTACTTTAACACATTAATAATAATTAAGTGTACTATGACAAATCTATCAATAATTTATTCAATAATGTTATTCATCTAAACAGTACGAGAATATCTAAACCTATAAATGCCTAATACACTAAATCTATGTTTAAAGTGTGGTACTGACATATATAAAAAGTAATTTCTATTGTAAATAGATGTACATAGTAGATTCAATGAAAATGTAAGATTATAAGAAGTAGTATATTTATATCTAACTTTTCTTTTTTTTTAACTATGTAAAAGCTGAGTTTATACTTGAACAAAAAGTCCAAAAGTCATTACATTATAATAACAATTATAAATAAATAACAAATTATTTCCTATCACAAAGCTAAACCCAATCCCTCAAGCCATTTAAGGTCTGCCTCACTGATTCTGTTTATGCTAGCTAATCCCTCCGTACAACAGCGCAAGGGGTACTCTGAAACTATATGATCCATTGTTTGTATAGACTCCCCACATGATAGTAATAGGAATAGTAATCCACTGACTAATAGAAAATTAAATATCTTTCTAAATGGTGTAAAACTCCACCACAATGATCACCCACAGTATCTGAGAGTAACGTAACATTGATCTGACATTAAAATAAAATATGTTCAAAACATTAAAATTAGTCACTCAATATGTCGTATTTTGGTTGGGTGGAATGCAACCTGACGCGTATGCAAATATTGCTTTAAGGTGAACCATGTTGTGGATAAAATTTACCATTATCCTGGCATAGCTAGCTATTTCCTGTACACTTATATACTGACATATACTATCCATCGTACATTCACGACAGTTGGTAATGTTTGTGGTATATGAGTAGGCTACGACATGTAATTTGGCGTTAAAGTGTACAGCACATCCACTGTGCAGCGTAAATGGAGAATTACTGCTATTGATACTTAGAAACAAAGCTAAGAACTACAACAATAACTTTATTTTATCCAGGCAATTTAACAAAACAAGCTGTAAATTAAAGAAGGAAAAAATCTTGTACATACGTAGCAATCTTGATATACAGCATAATAAGCCAGAGATATCTGGTTAATGAATATAGCAAAAATACTAGTGCAAGTACGAATAAAACTTAGTCTGAAATATATAAACACACTTAAAGCAAATTACTAAACATTAATGAGTCCATAGCCCTCCTTCCCATTAAATCAGGTGTTGTAAAGAAAATTTATTATTGGTGATTTCATGAAAATTACAATGAATATAAACTGAAGCTGTGGAAAACTTGATCTTGCCCAGAAAACATACATAAAACCTTCCTTCCTTCTTTTATAATAAATACTAATTCCTAATTAGCATAATTTAACAGCTATCCCAGTATAGGGATAATGTATAACCACGTATGTCTAGATCAGTATGTACTACAAAAATCAGTATTGCTGTATTTTATGCATGTTCTCGTACAAATATGTGGTAATTAATTATATACGTACTTATAATATATGTTGTTTTTCTTGTTTTCAGGTTGAATTTTAGATAATAATTAATTAAATAATATTGTTTAAAATGCACCAAAAAATTACTAACCACCGTGTATGATGAGTTGATGAACTAATCTACAATAATCATGAGTATTTCGATACTATAATTGTTGTCACGCAAAGCGTGCATGGTTGTCCCCTAGTCTGCCAGTTTATAACTGCCATTTAGGCGTTCACTACGGCTATAAGAACGTGACCTGTGTTTCTTCATCTTTGTGGTATTACTGAATTTCTTTTTTGTTGAACAATCCTATTTCAGTTCTAATCTTACAGTATTTGTACAGCTCAGTGATATTACCTGGCCCTTTATTATTAAATTTATAACGTTAGGAATGCATTTATTAAATCGGATATCAATAAAATATATATTATATTTTTATTGATTTTATTTTATTGATTGATAATTATATATCAGTATTTTCTACATAATTATAGATATGACGATGAGATACGTAGCTTTAACTACTTGACACAAATTCTTACGAAGAATACAAGGGGGTGGGGGTTGTACCGTAACAGTAATTGCATCGTTTAACAGAACTGTGTCCAATATGAAACTGACAGTTACGGTCTTACAAAGAAATGTCATTAGCAATGAAACCAATATCAGGGTACTTTATCTCTGTAAAAACTAACATTAAACCGTGATATCCTTCTTTACGTATTATCTTGGTACTATTTATAACCAAGCAATATTGTAACTCTATTTAATAATAATAATGGATTTATTGCAGCATTTGGTGTAAATTGTGAATATAGGACTAAAAAGTCCTATCTTACTTTTAACCCTAATTTACAGAATATTGAGAAAATAGAATAAATGTTATAATTCATTAACTTCTATATTAACCTATAATAACTTAATACAGATCTTAATAAAAATGTCAATATACCCTTTTTTATTAAGATCTGTAGTTTTTTGCAACGGGCTGTATAGCATCTGTTACTTCTAACTTATAATACAAACTGCATTTTGATCATTTTTTAGTTACTCAAAATGGTGAATTAATGCAAAACATTTAAATAAAAGTTACATACAATAATGCAACTTGGGATATACATTAACTTAGCTTTAATTCCAAAGTTAACACATCCTAATTGCAATTGTTATTATTCCAAAGATTGTCATAAAAATTGTTTACGTAATAACAAACAGATCATACCCCATCTCTCTCCCCCTCTCCTCCCCCTCTCTAACACTCAGGCTCTCCCCCTCTTTACCCCTCTTACATTTTCAGCAGTACGTCAAATTTAACATTACTATAAGAAAAACTATCTCTTAAAATTCGATAAATACTATCTATTATATTCGATAAATTATATGGGTTTCATATAATTTATGACGGTGCATTACCATAGTATTCCTTTATCTATACTATTTCCGTGCATGCCATACGTAACAAGTATGGTCCTGAGCAATAGAAATAAAATGGGTGAACATAATGTCTCGACTTAAGTTCATATACAGAGTAGGATATAGCATTATTGTGTTGAATTGTCATGACTATGAGACTTTATTGGAACTATTTTCAAGTCATCGTCTCATGAATATGTGAGATGTAGTTCTCAATGTCGAAAGCTGACTTGAAACTTACTTATCTAAATACCTTTATAAACTTTCTTTTTTGGAACCATACCACACGTAATTATGAAGTACAGCAATATTGTCCCACCCACCCTGCCATACATGTACAGCGGTATTGACCCACCCGCTCTCTCATACATGTAGAGCGGTATTGTCCCACCCGCCCTGCCAAACGTGTACAGCAGTATTGACCCACCCATCCTCCCATACATGTACATCGGTATTTACCCATCCACCCTCCCATACATGTACAACGGAATTGTCCCACCCACCACGATATTGACCCACCCTCCCATACACCCACCATCCCATACATTTACAGCGGTATTGACCCACACGCCCTTTCAAACACGTGTAGTGGTATTGTCGCACCCACCGTCCCATACATGTACAACGGTTTTGTTCCCCCCGCCCTCCCATACATTTACAGCGGTATTGTTCCACTCGCCCTCCCATACATGTACAGCGGTATTGACCCACCCGCTCTCTCAAACACGTACAGCGCTATTGTCCCATCATCCCACCCATTCACTTACAGTGGTATTAACCTACCCTACCCTGCCTCTATATATCGGAGGTCGCCATGTACTGCAAGTCAAAGTGCACTTTGACGCGCGGCAGGGATGTTCACTCTTATGAAACTAGAGGGAGGAATAATTATTACAGAACGCAGAGGCATAGAAGCGCAGCTTTCAAGCGTCTGCCATCACAAGTGGGTCTAAACATAATCAATTTGCCCCCTGAACAAATTAAAAATCAAAACCTGAATTTGTTCAAAAGACGTTTAAAATACCTTTTGGTGGAAAGTGCTTTTTATTCAGTTGAAGAATTCTTTCAAAGCCGCTGGGACAATCAGTAAACACCCTATCACGCAATTCTGGTGTCAAGTGTGTGAATGTATGATGCATGTGCAAGATGTATGTATGAATGTGTCCGATTGTGTGTGAGTGTTTTAGGCTAGAATAAGTTTTTACTTTTGCAATACAATTGTCAATTGTATTATGCAATAAAGAACTTATTTATTTATTTATTTAAACTACCCGCCCACCCATACACGAACAGTGATATTGACCCACCTAACCACACACGTACATAAATACTTATAAATTGTTTACACTTATTTATAATTAGTGCTAAACAATATTAAATATGCTTATTTAGTTATAATCATAGTATTTAAAAAGGCCATCAATGTTTGCTAAAACAACTGGTTTTTACTCCTTACTATGTAAATTAATTTACTGTTTTCTTTTTATTTACATTTAATATAGTTTTTAATCATTTAAAAACATAGTAAAAATAAACTAAACATATTTTTCTTTGTGATTAATATGTAATGTTTAATTACATGAACACTTTACATTTAAATTAACATGATTCTAATGTACTGTTAGGTTTACAGGATGATAGTATATTTAACAAAACATGATAAACCATACACTAAGATAAAGTTTCCTAATAAATTAACAATTTGACTAAGTCCTTCTATAACAAGGACTTACATTGAGAAACGTGGCAACATTTATTTATGGAAATGTTCATTTCTTCGAAAGTATGAACTTAATATACAGTAATAAGCCATTTTATACTTCAAATATACCTTTAACACCTCATTCAACTAGTATTAAGCTCAATTTTCTTTATTGTTACAAGTAGTGAAAAGATGAGGATAATGCCGTCAAAATTTGGGATTTCTGCGCCAAATTGACCTTTGGACCCACTTTCCTGGCCTCTGATTGGTCGAGAGCGGTCACGTGACTTTTCCAAGATGGCGGCGCCCATTTCCCACCAAATTTCCTAACCTAACCTAACCTCACTTTTCCTTACCTCAAATTCCCGCCAAATTTCCTAACCCCCCTTCCCCCCCTCAAATTTCCCTCAAATTCCCAAATTACCCTCAAATTTCCCTCAAATTCCCAAATTTCCCCCAAATCACCCATTTTCCCTCACATTTCCCCCCAAATTACCCTCAAATTTCCCTCAAATTTCCCTCAAATTTCCCTCAAATTTCCCTCAAATTCCCAAATTACCCTCAAATTTCCCCCCAAATTCCCTTGTTATACGATATAAGATACACTTTTTTTGTCCAATATGACGTCTTTCCCTCCCAAAATTCCCGCCAAAAAATCCCTCAGCCAAGATGGCGACCTTAGACTATATAAAATGAACTTTTTTGTCCAATATGGCGTCTTTTTCCATGATATACTATATAAAATTCACTTTTTTTGTCCAATATGGTGTCTTTTTCCATGATATACTATATAAAATTCACTTTTTTGTCCAATATGGCGTCTTTTTCCATGTTATACTATATAAAATTCACTTTTTTGTCCAATATGATGTCTTTTTCCATGTTATACTATATAAAATGAATTTTTTTGTCCAATATGGCGTCTTTTTCCATGATATACTATATAAAATTCACTTTTTTTGTCCAATATGGCGTCTTTTTCCATGTTATACTATATAAAATTCACTTTTTTTGTCCAATATGGCGTCTTTCCCTTGTTATACTATATAAAATACACTCCTAACCTTTTCCCCGTTATACTATATAAAATGTAAAAAGATGGTGGTCTTTCATATATGTACTATAATAAATACACTTTTAAACTTCGATTATTACCGTCGGCTACCTTCGTACACGTCGTCTGCTGGTCGGGCGCGCATGTGCGTTGTTACTCTACTCATATATACACTATAACAAATTTAATATTCCATACACTACTCAATATACTCTATGTGGCTGACGTGATCGTAGCGCACCTGGTGGCAAAACTTAGCGCATCCTTTCGGAAACATGACACCTTCGGAAAGGAAGTCCCCGTGGGAAAATTCCCTCCCTCAAATTCCCACGTTATACTATAAAAAATGCACTCTTAACCTTTCCCATCTCATACTATATAAAATGCAAAAGATGGCGGCCATTTACATATGTACTATATAAAATGCTTTCGTGTACTTCCGGCGACCGTCGGCTACCTTCGTACACGTCGTCTGCTGGTTGGGTGGGCATGCACACCTTGTTACTCTACTCATATATACACCATAACAAAATTAATATTTCATACACTATAATAAAATTAATATTTCATATACTCTATGTGCTCGAACCGATCGTAGCGCACCTGGTGGCAAAACGTAGCGCATCCTTTCGGAAACATGGCGCCTTCGGAAGGGAAGTCCCAGGTGGGAAAATTCCCTCCCTCAAATTCCCTCGGTATACGTATAGTATATTTTATGACTTTACGGTTAACGTATGGGACATTTTATGACTTTTGTTAATTTTAACAACTTTTCGGAAAAGTAAGGATAGCAATCAACCTTTCGGTTGTTTGCTAGACTTACTTTTCTGATGTTTGCTAACCTAACTTTTTCTGTGTTCATTTTTTTAACCTAACTTTTTCTGTGTTCATTTTTTTAACCTAACTTTTTCTATGTTCATTTTTTTAACCTAATTTTTTCTGTTCTCATTGTTTTTAAACCTAATTTTTTCTGTGTTCATTGTTTTTAAACCTAATTTTTTCTGTGTTCATTGTTTTTAAACCTAATTTTTTCTCATATTTTTTTAGTTGTATAGCAGAATTTCTATGAAACTACTAGCTGATTCTTATTTTCTATGTTTAGTTTGGATGTTTTCGACCAACGACTCTCATATTTCTAGAGAAAACAGAATTTTAGGAAACACTTTAGGTCTTTAGCTATATTAAACCTATCTTACAGTGTAATAATGTTATTTTGAAACATGATTATATGAAGCAATAGTGTTTTTATGGTGGATGGGTAGTTCTCAAGGAGATTTGTCTGTAGGATGAGTGGTGGGAGGAGGGTGTGTCCTAAGGAATTGTGTGTGCAGAGGTAGGCGGGTGGACTGTTAAGTCATGATTTTATGGTGTACGTATGTATGGTAGGTGGTCATCCATGAATGTTGAGTGTCAATCATAGGTTTTATGTAGTGGTTAGGTGGATTATCTATCAGAGGTGTTGTGTTTTGAGTAGGCGTGTGGACTGTTAAGTCATGGTTTTATGGTGTACGTATGTATAGTTAGGTGGTCATCCATGAATGTTGAGTGTCAATCATAGGTTTTATGTAGTGGTTAGGTGGATTATCTATCAGAGGTGTTGTGTTTTGAGTAGGTGTGTGGACTGTTAAGTCATGGTTTTATGGTGTACGTATGTATGGTAGGTGGTCATCCATGAATGTTGAGTGTCAATCATAGGTTTTATGTAGTGGTTAGGTGGATTATCTATCAGAGGTGTTGTGTTTTGAGTAGGTGTGTGGACTGTTAAGTCATGGTTTTATGGTGTACGTATGTATGGTAGGTGGTCATCCATGAATGTTGAGTGTCAATCATAGGTTTTATGTAGTGGTTAGGTGGATTATCTATCAGAGGTGTTGTGTTTTGAGTAGGCGTGTGGACTGTTAAGTCATGGTTTTATAGTGTACGTATGTATGGTAGGTGGTCATCCATGAATGTTGAGTGTCAATCATAGGTTTTATGTAGTGGTTAGGTGGATTATCTATCAGAGGTGTTGTGTTTTGAGTAGGCGTGTGGACTGTTAAGTCATGGTTTTATGGTGTACGTATGTATGGTAGGTGGTCATCCATGAATGTTGAGTGTCAATCATAGGTTTTATGTAGTGGTTAGGTGGATTATCTATCAGAGGTGTTGTGTTTTGAGTAGGTGTGTGGACTGTTAAGTCATGGTTTTATGGTGTACGTATGTATGGTAGGTGGTCATCCATGAATGTTGAGTGTCAATCATAGGTTTTATGTAGTGGTTAGGTGGATTATCTATCAGAGGTGTTGTGTTTTGAGTAGGCGTGTGGACTGTTAAGTCATGGTTTTATGGTGTACGTATGTATGGTAGGTGGTCATCCATGAATGTTGAGTGTCAATCATAGGTTTTATGTAGTGGTTAGGTGGATTATCTATCAGAGGTGTTGTGTTTTGAGTAGACGGGTGGATAATCAAACGTCTTCTATGTAGAGTGTATGGTAAGTCTTTTATGTTAAGTAGGTAGAGTCTGTCAAATGTATTATGTGTCGGTATGGTATGTGGTCTGTAAAGATGCCTGTGTGTAGGGTAAATCATGAGTCTTACTACTGGATAGAAGGGTATTAGTTGTTGGTAGGTAGTTTGTACGTGTGCTTATGGATGGAAATTACATGAAAACTACTTTATTGTTACTTTATAAGGCGAATTTAGGGCTATAAAGCCCTCTCTGACACTTAATTTCATAGAATAGCTGGGTGGACAAACAAAGGTTTTATGTAATGGATATGTATGTATGTATGTATGTACGTACATTTATTATTTTATGTAGGTGATCTGTCAAGGGTGTTGTGTGTTCTAGGTTCTCCGTGTGTTTGGGTCTTTGGGAGTGGTGTATATACATTTTCTGATCGAGTATATTATAGTCAAAAGAAACCAAACTTTCTTACTGTTAATACCACGGTTTCTACAACAGAGACGTTTCAACTAACTATTTGTTTATTTGTTTAATGTGCAAAGAATCAATAGCACCAAGTTTTGTTAAAATCAAGCTTAAAATGTGAACATTATAGAGAATTTATTCCTATTGGCTACTTACACTTTGCCAACTGATTGAAGTCAACTAAATAATTATGTAGGTTAAACAATTAATTTACAAGTGTTACATCAGTTTTGTACGTTGTTTTGAGGTCAAACTGGGGTTCTATAAGAGTATTTTAAAGGGTTTTTTAATGTTTAGGGTGAATATCATTGTTATGACACTGCATTTTAATGCTTTTAGGGAATTATAATATATTTTGTACACAAATATCCCTATTTATGTGCATTTTAACTCAACTTTAAGGGGTTTGGAGAGTACTATGTTGGTAGTTCTTCCTTGATTTGAACAATGTTTCAACACATTTTTGTGTAAAATGACTCTTTTTCTGAAATTTGTATGTATCTTTGATTTTTTCTTACTTTTGGATGGAATTTACTCTTCTGTTAGAATGTTTTTTAAACTGACAGTTTGTTTGAAATAAAATCAATACTATGTGGTTTGGGTTCAATGTCATAGTTTTCCTTAATATTGTGTTTTAATAGATGATATATCAAAGGGTCCAGCAGCCTTAGTTAGTAACAAAGACTACACTCATTCATCTACACTCATTCAAGACCCATACCTCTACGATTAACGTCTCAAATACAGTAAATAGTGTATTGCTATGGTGTATATAAAGTGTGAGGAATTATCTTGTGTTTGAGGTTATTACACTTCATTTATCATGTGTTTGTGGATATAATAATTGTTATTTGTAAGTTTAGGTTGGTTAACATACAATAATTCGGTTATAAATGCTATACATATTGTTTAAAATCCTACCTAAACTATAAAAACTTTAGAAAATACGGTATAATTTGATGTACGATCTCTCATTATTACACATGTAATGTGTTAGCATTTTTATAAATTATGGAATTTACAACAAAACAAATTGATAAAACTTTGTTAAAATTAAGTTTACTCGTAATAATTTAAATATAAAGCACAAATTATTGTAAAAGGTTCTATGTATTACGTATGATAATTGGTAATAACAAGAATATCGATTGATTTTACTGAATAAAACGTAGTGTGTAAATAAATTATTATTGCTCTCTTTTTTTAAAAGTACGGGACTATAATACCAATAATTCTTTCGTTTTGTTTAATAAAAGACCAGATATGGTCGGATTCTACGACTATCTGTGAGGAAATGCATTGATATCACTAAACTTGACCTCTAGGGTTAACATGTGGTTGATATGCAGTCCGTCTGGTGCCAATTAAAATAGCAAAAAATATTGAGGTCAGTTCCTGTGTTGTGCGAGAACTGAATGTACTGTCGGTGGCACCGAGCAAAGTAATTTAGGTTGAATAGTTCGGTTAGGCATGGGTAAGAGCGTTAAGCTAGCGTGTTAGGTTTAGAGGATGCCAGGTTAATAAGAAGGTAACCAGAAGTAGATGGTAGTTGAAGGTAAGAGCGCATGTTAACAGAGTATTTAATATAAAATAAAAAATTAATTAAAATGGATAGGATAACAGTGTATTACAAATTACAAACAGATTAAATAAAAAGAATTGCTCCTTCATTTTGAATAAATAATTAATTAAAAACGTGTATTGCGGGTTGCCTAGAGTGTTAAGTAGGGGCTTGAGGATGAACTGTGATTCGATATAGGTAACAGTGTAGGAAGCCTTGGATGAGTACCCAAAGCTAAGAGCGTATGTTATCTGTGTATTTGTTAAAATTTGAGAAAAATTTAATTAAAATGGATAGAATAACAGTGTATTACAAATTATAAACAGATTAAATAAAAAGAATTATCCCTTCATTTTTGAATAAATAATTAATTAAAACGTGTATTGCGGGTTGCCTAGAGTGTTAAGTAGGGGCTTGAGGATGATCTGTGATTCGATAGATAAGTATTGGTAACAGTGTAGGAAGCCATGGATGAGTGTCCGAAGGTAAGAGCGTATATTAACAGTGTATTTATTAAAAAGTTGATAAAAATTAAATAAGTAATCAGAGCGTGGCATTTGGGTGTGCGTCAGACCAGCAGACGACGTGTACGAAGGTAGCCGACGGTTGCCGGAAGTACACGAAAGCATTTTATATAGTACATATGTAAATGGCCACCATCTTTTACATTTTATATAGTATGAGATGGGAAGAGTGCATTTTGTATAGTATACCGAGGGAATTTGAGGGAGGGAATTTTCCCACCTGGGACTTCCCTTCCGAAGGCGCCATGTTTCCGAAAAGATGCGCTAAGTTTTGCCACCAGGTGCGCTACGATCGGTTCGAGCACATAGAGTATATGAAATATTAATTTTATTATAGTGTATGAAATATTAATTTTGTTATGGTGTATATATGAGTAGAGTAACAAGGTGTGCATGCCCACCCAACCAGCAGACGACGTGTACGAAGGTAGCCGACGGTCGCCGGAAGTACACGAAAGTATTTTATATAGTACATATGTAAATGGCCGCCATCTTTTGCATTTTATATAGTATGAGATGGGAAAGGTTAAGAGTGCATTTTTTATAGTATAACGTGGGAATTTGAGGGAGGGAATTTTCCCACGGGGACTTCCCTTCCGAAGGTGTCATGTTTCCGAAAGGATGCGCTAAGTTTTGCCACCAGGTGCGCTACGATCACGTCAGCCACATAGAGTATATTGAGTAGTGTATGGAATATTAAATTTGTTATAGTGTATATATGAGTAGAGTAACAACGCACATGCGCGCCCAACCAGCAGACGACGTGTACGAAGGTAGCCGACGGTAATAATCGAAGTTTAAAAGTGCATTTATTATAGTACATATATGAAAGACCGCCATCTTTTTACATTTTATATAGTATAACGGGGAAAAGGTTAGGAGTGTATTTTATATAGTATAATAAGGGAAAGACGCCATATTGGACAAAAAAAGTGAATTTTATATAGTATAACATGGAAAAAGACGCCATATTGGACAAAAAAAGTGAATTTTATATAGTATATCATGGAAAAAGACGCCATATTGGACAAAAAAATTCATTTTATATAGTATAACATGGAAAAAGACATCATATTGGACAAAAAAGTGAATTTTATATAGTATAACATGGAAAAAGACGCCATATTGGACAAAAAAGTGAATTTTATATAGTATGTCATGGAAAAAGACACCATATTGGACAAAAAAAGTGAATTTTATATAGTATATCATGGAAAAAGACGCCATATTGGACAAAAAAGTTCATTTTATATAGTCTAAGGTCGCCATCTTGGCTGAGGGAATTTTTGGCGGGAATTTTGGGAGGGAAAGACGTCATATTGGACAAAAAAAGTGTATCTTATATCGTATAACAAGGGAATTTGGGGGGAAATTTGAGGGTAATTTGGGAATTTGAGGGAAATTTGAGGGTAATTTGGGGGGAAATGTGAGGGAAAATGGGTGATTTGGGGGAAATTTGGGAATTTGAGGGAAATTTGAGGGTAATTTGGGAATTTGAGGGAAATTTGAGGGGGGGAAGGGGGGTTAGGAAATTTGGCGGGAATTTGAGGTAAGGAAAAGTGAGGTTAGGTTAGGTTAGGAAATTTGGTGGGAAATGGGCGCCGCCATCTTGGAAAAGTCACGTGACCGCTCTCGACCAATCAGAGGCCAGGAAAGTGGGTCCAAAGGTCAATTTGGCGCAGAAATCCCAAATTTTGACGGCATTATCCTCATCTTTTCACTACTGTTACACTCATAAAAAGTATTTTCTTCTTTCCTTAACAACGTGAACTTATTAGAATATCAGATAATGATATATTTTCGTGTTCGAATCAGTTTTTAAAGTCTCCTTACAATTAAATAAGCTATTCTCTTTCAACATAAAACTACTTGTCTGGAGGAATGACTTTAATTAGTTTACTGAACTCACCGGAATATGTCTCAACCAAAGGTCTCATTTACAGTTTCTTTTAGAACTGCACTAAAAATAACCAGAATTGTAATTTTAATGGTTACATAATTTTAAAATTATCTCATAATGAAGCTATTTTTATAACTATATATAACGTAACATAGTAAACATAATTATTATATGAAAATATTAAAATCCTATAGTCAAATTCTTTATTCATAGATACAATATTTTGTACATGAATAGTCACATTTTATTAGAATAAACTAAATTAATATTTGTGAGAGCTACTAAGCAATATGCTCTTTAATACTGAACTACTCTTTATTCAATAGCTTTGATAGTTGTATAACAAATATTGTGCAATTTCAATGACATACCTATATAGATTAGATAAGTTATTTTCCAAATTTGTAACGATAATTAAATATATTTGACACTTTTAGAAATAAGATAGTATACGTAAATAAATGTTAAACCGATTAAGTTGAAACATATATCTAAGACACAAATTTGTCTTTAAATACTCAAACGTTATACCTACTCACCCCACACATGAGTAGATATTACTTTGAAAATCGGGTATATAATTTTA